>JAFELO010000992.1:302328-326929 GCA_017140195.1 Eumaeus atala
TTACTGTGTAATCTATGCTCAGCAAGTTACATTTATAACATGGGCTGATACTACCTGATAGGATTACTGTGTAATCTATGCTCAGCAAGTGACATTTATAACATGGGCTGATACTACCTGATAGGATTACTGTGTAATCTATGCTCAGCAAGTGACATTTTATTAATGGCTAAGTTAAATGATAATATAACAATGTGCATCTAGGTGATGATGAATGTTGAAATCGAATCAAAAGTCAATATGGTAAAATACGGGGCCCACGTCTGAGTGATCTATCCTAGACAAATATTGTACACATAATGTGCACAATATTTCACTAGACTAACTGCTAGACAATGATTTACGGAAAGAAACATGATTCCAAAAGGCTTACTTTTATTTTTCTATGAAATAATAATAAATAAAATTATAATATGTAAATATGCAGTATAACGGAGCACGGCGGATTTTTTATATTTTTATTTAATAGCGATTCAATGATCTGTGTTACTTGATGTTGTTCACGAAAGAGTAAGAAGAGTAAGCAAAAACTTGCTCCTCGTTTTTGCTGCAAAGTGTAATGCAAGCGATTAAATACCGGTTCTAGACGGCTCCCAGACGTCTAGCGTAGATGTCATAGTCAACGGAATGATGTATCGTTTCATCAAGCCGGTGCTGTCATATCTGATCCCTACACTACAGCCGAGTGCCAGTTTCGGTTTAATAGAATATATGTTTATACAATGTGCGATAAAACCCCGATAGACAGGCATGAATGGGGCTCGTGTAAGCGGATCGCACGACGGATAAGGAGCTTGCTGAGCGAATGTCGGCTCCACAACAAAACGAATTCCTCTCGCGGTGGCTCTCGAGAGACGGAACAGGGAAAGCCTTATCTCCACATATCGGCGCTGAACAATGTGAAGAGCGTGTGGGAGCCTATCGCCTCATCTAGTGCTCATTCTACTTTCACCCGCCGAGTGTTGTCAACAACAAGAGCGCGATGACCTAGTGGTGCCCACATTATTAGCGCACGGAATGCCTCATTCACTTGTGAACACTGCACAAAAATATTTACATATACAATTCATCTTGTACATGATCTCGATTAATATGGATATACATAGAATGCGCGATAATTTATTTATTTAATGTTTACTTTATAGTACGAGATGCAAAATGACTACATTCACAATCTTGTTGATGAACGTAGAAGTACGTCATGAACGGGGACCAATGGTTTTCAGATCGTTTACGTACATAGTATGACGTGGATAAATGAAAAACAACAAACAAAGGAACGAATATTTATGGAAAATTAATTATCATTATAGTTGATTATAATTATCTGCAGCCACTATTTGACTGGCAACCACTCTAAAGCATCCGTGGATTGTACATGAACATATTTTTTTGCAATGTCAACCTAACGTGTATTATTTAAAGCCGTTTTTACAATGTGGATTCTATTTAAAAGATATGCAAAATTTAAACGTATTTCTTTATAAACTCAATATTACACGGCATGTGCTTAAGTTGTTTTTTACAAAGTGCATAATTTGACAGTTGCACATCTTTTATATGTGCGGTTTTGCGATGCTCATTGTGTATTTTAGTATTTTTCTAATGCATTACTAGCAACCTACTAATATATTCTTCCATTAATAGATATATATTATATACGTAATATGTGCGCTTGATCAACTATGTAATGACTTGGTGATTTCGCTGCGATATTTTAGACTATTACAATTATGCTTTATTACAATAAATGTGCAAGAAATAATATAAATTATAATGAAATAGTGATTAATTGATCTTGCCTTCAATCACGATCTTGGAAAAACATATTGAATGCGAGTAGGTATATAAAAGACCTGTTTTCAGCCGTAGATAGAAATATTTAATATTACAAGCATATTAATATCTAAAGTTTTAACATCGTTAGAGTCAAAACAAGCACGAGCAGAAATTGTCGTTTTGTGTTGTTTGTTGAAGTTATATAACAATTGGTATTCTATTGTATTGATAGCAGTGTATAAACGTTTTGCACAGTGCTATTGTGGGAACGTAAACGACCGATGACATTGGAATTGTCAACTAAATACGAAAGGATGGATGTTGTTTTTCGTTAAAATTCAATAACAGATCCACAAGTAGGTATTGTGCAGCGAGGCATGCCCGCAGCCTGCGCGAGGGACGGTGCTGCATGCTAAGCTAGTCGTGATTTAGTGCAGGGCGCGGCGCGGCCTACGAGTCTAATTACAAAGTGTAATGAGGTGACGTCCGCCAGGGCTGGCATATAGCAAGAGTGTGTGTGCAATTGTATCCGTAGACACGGTAGAGGCGCAACTTTCAAATTACCTACGAAATGATGAGAAGAATACAAGATATAAAAAGGTATATCTAATAATAACAGTTGTTTGTCAAGAAGTTTTGGATCACAACGGTTTTATAGATATCTCACGAAGGAAGTAAGACAGATCAAGCATAGAAAAAGTTAACGTCATAATTTGTTTCTCCTAAGTACAACGTGAATCGAAATCAAAAAGATCGAACATTTTTGGGACACTATGTAACCAATAATACAATGTAATAAAGGGAAAATATTGTTTGTGGTACATAGGAAACTTCACCGAATTTAGTGTCAATATTATCAAAAATGTCAAATGTTAGGTACCTACTTTTTACAAGTTCGTAATCGGAGACGAGTACCGAATACACTTGTCGCTTTGTGATTTTGTAGTGTCTCATGAGACATTCTGTTTATGATCAATAGGACTTCTTTTTTGTTGACTGTTTCTCTTTCGTCCCCTTTACTTATAAGAGGGGTACAAAGAGCTGCCCTCTCATCGGTTCAATTCGCTTAGTCCAAGGTATCTCGAATCACCCCAGGCTACTGAGCCCCGCCGCCACGACAAGGGTTGAACCATGCTGAGGATCAATAGGACTCCTGAGTTAGTTTAATTTGAACCTACACTTCCGAGAAACACACATTAAACTCATACATCACCTTTAAGACTCACTTGTAGGTAATGGTCTAAACTATATCCTCTAAATTTTCAATTTTTGTAGTACTATCTATGCACCGGTTTACCAGCGTAAAATCTATATTAAGGTAACCATTTATTTTTCCGGAATATGTTGATATATAGATGTTTTATGTTATTTTAGATTGTAGTCTGTGCCAAATTTCATCCAAGTCTGTTCGTTAGTTCTTAGCGAGAAGGAATAATAAGCATACACACTTACAAACATTTGCCTTTATAATATTAAAATATACAAATGGTGTGTCATTTGGAAGCGACAACCCTGTGGGGCCGTAATACAATATCGGATCTGTGTAGGCGCTCCGCTCGTTACGATGTTACGATACAGCGACGCCATCCAACTGCTCACACACCCTAGGAGCGGGTCGCCCTTAGGTGACCCCTATTACTGTATTAACTTGTAATCGTAACATGTCTTCAAAACCAATCGCGAAAATCGTCGCGTAAAACCCGAGGGGAATGCTAATGCTGACTACTCTGATTTTGGTTATAAATTCCATCGTTTACGTGTTAGGACTAAATGTGGCAGTCGGACATCCAACGGGTCACGATTGCAACAGGAGGCTTGCCGCCTGCGCTCGGTTTACCTACACGCTAATAACATGATCGATTCTACGAAATCCACGCATGTTATTACAATGCAATCCGAGCAAGCACTCGTAAAGTATATCTTTCCTTTTATTTGCAATAATCACATACAGTTAACCCAGTCTTGTTAATAGGCTTTCGCGAAACGGGTATCGAGAGCAAGAGTACTAAATAAAATTAAAGACTTATTTAATTTGTTCTACGTAATCGTAGGAGGCGGGCTTTCTACGAATACGTACGTATAAAATATCACTTTAAATAGCAGGTTTAACATATTAATGTGCTACTATGTATATACTCAATGTATAATTAAGAACTTGATTATTTATTTACAGCAGCAGCAGCGTAATAATTAACTAAATTAAATTAATAATTGTGATATGATCAAGTAAGTTTTAGTAGTAGGTATGTAGTCTAAACAACTCAATTTCGATTTCTATTATGCAATGTTTGCCAAAAAAGTAATCGTTACCTTTTCCTCTAAAGTTGTAAATATTACCTTAAGAACTTGTAGCAAGGGTAATGCTGTGGTAATGTGGCTTTGCTGTGGATACGGCCCAACACTCGCCCAGAGGTTTGCCATAGATGGGGCTTCTCGAATGTAATCTGCTCGATACAAGAAGGTGATAGGTCTGAGTGGAGAGATAGTGGCGCGCCCCGCTGACGACATGGACGGATGGCAGCGCGGCTAAGGTGTACCTATTCCTAGAATCTGACCTCAACACACTGATGGCAGTGCGTAAATGCATTAAGATCTAGTCTGATTGAGCTTTCTTCCTGTATTTCTTCAAAAAATATACATTCCGAGAATTATTTTTCTTTCAGAAAAGAAAATACTTAAACGATATTGTGTTTTTTTTTTCGCTTTGCGGAATTCAAAGTCCAAATTGAAATGTAGGATGAATTTTTTAAGTTTTGTGTGGTGAGGGCAAATACGAATAGCTATTGCTACATATTTTTCTAAAGGTAAAATAAAGCGATGTGATTTTGCATGTAGAGTGTAGTCGGCTCAATCATTTGTGTGTTAGTAGTTTCACTGGCGTCCGCTTTCATCCCATCCCAACGGTTGAATCGTCTACGAGCTAGATGTAATGTTTTTATAATTCGCGTATGACACGCTTGTCATATAATAGCTCCGGAAACGCTAAATGTCATGCAGTTCACAATTAGATACGAACGCCATTATGTATATGTTTCGTGCAATTACATTTATTTGCAAATTGTTAATGTACATTCGTTTTTATCGAAGACGATTATTTTCTCATCAATAAACGTAGAATAGAATTCCGACTACCGGAATCTAAAGTTTATTATTATTAAAATATTTAAGATAACGCCAACTTATAACATACGTCCTTATGTAATTATTATAACCATCGGCTTATTCCTTTTTTTGTTGTTAACGCAGGAAAATGAAGTTACGCATGATACCTAGGGGCTCGACGAAAGGGCTAAGCTTCTCCTCCTTTAGGGACTGTCCGGGATCCCTCTGAACCAGTCCCATTGACGCCGTGTCTCAACGGACCGGGTACCCATCCCGGCCCAGACACGGGCACGGGGAGAACCACTAAAGGCGCATTAAGTAGCGCTCCCTTCGTACCCCCGTTCGTCTGGGGGGGGGGGATGCCGCGTCGGCAGCCTCCTCTCTCATCCGCTCGTCGGCTTCCTTGTGGGAGACGATTCTCCCGCAGAAGGAAGCCATCGCCTCTAGGACACGTCATTATCGAGCATCGCGTGGATGATGTTCGACAGAAACAAGTACCCTCCGACGACTGACGTCCGATCGAGACGTAGCGCCGTTCATTTCAAGCACACCACAAGGGTGTGCTTGAAATGAACAACATTGGCATGAATCTTCCAAGGTCGGGCCATCCTGACCCTCTCCTCTCTAATCTGCAGAGTGGCCCCCGGTGGGGTTCCCCTGCGGCCGGTCCCGCTAAAGAGGAGGGCTTCGGTCCTCTCAAACCTCTCTCATGCGGCTGACTACGAGGTCTACACCGACCTCAGCTAGCCGCGCCGCTTCCTTTCCCCCGGGCATAGACATCTGCTACGCGGATGACACCATCCCGAGGAGGAGACGGCCTCGCAGGACCCAGTCGTACCCGACGTCCCACATTTAATTTTGAATTGATTGGTCCAAGAAACGACCCATGCCACCGTAGCCGACTCACCGCCACTCCACTGACCCCGACTGATTCTGGAGGACAACTTAATACGACTTCACTAGCACATGTCTGATACGTCCCTTTTACGATAGACTATATTAGGAGAAGCCTGAAAGTCCCCACCATGGTTCAGGCATTGTCGTGGCGGTGGGGCTCAGTAGCCTGGGGTGAACGCATGCGAAGCGATTTGAACCGAGGGTGATGCTCTTTGTACCACTGTTATAAGAAGAGAGGACAAAAGGGCAACAGAAGGGTGCTTTTGCGCACAGGCCAAGTGGCGAGGATGTGAACCTCACCCCATTGCACTGTCTCAAAGCTGGCGGGGTTGTCCTGTGGTGCGGGACAACCCTGCTGTCCCGCATCCTGTGCTTGTTTCGGTCCCTTAGGGGACTGATTGGCCGTCGAGGTGCCCTGTTGGTTTGTTGTTCCGAAGCATCTCAACAAAGGCTGCGCTGATGGCACTCGCAGTGGTTTCCGTGGGTATTCTGCACTATACTGTGCTGCAAGCCCCACACACCACTGGAATCTACCCTGGGCCGGTGAACGCGCGTAAACACGTTTCCCCGCGTTAAAAAAATCTGAAAGTTGCACCAGTGTTAAATAAACTAAGGAGGGATGTGGTATCGAGAAATGGGAATATTATGGGTAGGGATGTCGTGGGAAAAGTAGAGCAAGAGTGTCAAGCATTAACATCTTATTCATTTAGTAAGCAAACGTAGAATAGTGGGAGGATATGAGCAAACAAGCATTCACTGCAGAGATATCTTGATGACAGAAGAAAAATGTTGTACAAACGATAGACAGCGTAATCCAATCGCAAAATTGGACTGTATTTCTTTAGCATATTAAGATGCAGTAGATGGCGCCAGCCGACAACATTAAATTATTCTTAGTACTGTAGCTATTTGATCATCAGGACGAGCAGCGCACCTTCAACGTACAACGTACAACGTACAACATCGCTGGCGTTGTGCCAACGATGTAACCTCCTCTGAAACGGTTGTCGTCGCTTTATCTTACTATGTGTATTTTGTACTCCGTGAACCGAATGTCCTTTGCTGTAAGTGTATAAACAGATTCAAACATTACTTTCATCAGCTTTTTCGCATCTCCTGGATTTTATTGCGTCGTTTATCTTATAGTTTTTTTAACCTTCACGTCCGTAAATGACTCACAGGTGGCATTGAGTGACCTTCACTACATTTTTATTTCAGTTTTATTTTTATTAGTATCGCTCGGTATAACAAATTGAACACTATACAATTTGTAATTTATTAATGGCATTTGCTAAAAAAAGAAGATGTGAATAAGCTGGTACGTGTTACCCTTGTAGCGCAGCTAGTTATTTAACAGACACAATAGATGAGTAGACTTACTAGAGTATAATGAAAACATGCCCTAAGCAAATATTCAAATATAGATATTATTAAGTTCAAAATAAATGCAGCATAGGGCGTGCATCCACAGTGCACACCTACACGCAGGGCGGAGCGCGCGGCTTGTAACAATACTCAATAACACTATAGGTGCTTGGTGCACACGACGCTACGTATTACAACGTCACCAATCTACATATTTATGGCGCGAAGGTGATTATCATCTGCTCGTTCTTATCCACGTTTACAGACGTCTATTTTTAGGGTGATGTGTTCCTACTACCATTTTATTACATACTGTGTGTCCTGAGACCCCTTTCAAGAACCGGTACTTACAGTGGGGCAGTTGTTAGATTCCGTTCTCTACCCAAATAAGACATTATACTTAGTAGTCGGTACAGCACAGTTTAAAAATGGACTACACCAGGAGGGTACCAGCAACTTAGAAGCTGGAGAAGCCCACCCTGGGCCTCATTCAGGTCCTGAACCTGAATGCGTAGGCTGCCTCACGTATTCTGGGGGGGGGGGGTCAGATCTAATACTCTAATTGTTGATTTTTGCCACATCAGGGAGTTTCACTCCAATCTCTACGCTGTCCGCCACTTGTTTTCTTCACGCTTCTAGAACTGTATGTTATATTTTTATATTTTTTCCCGCATAAGTTTAATAATTGTTATATGTTAGGCATATTAAGTGCAGTACTTGCCAAATGATCGCTGTATCGTGTATATGTGATGTATCCGTCACAATCTAAATGCAAGTATAACACTGCGCATGTCCAACGTCACCTTCAATGGTAAATCCAATTACGCGATTGAATAGTTAGCAAGACGCAATAATTTGTCAGCACTTTAACACTTAACTATTTCCAAAACGTGTCTGTTTTACAGTTTGATTACCTAGTAATAGACGTTCTAGTATCGTTGAAGCTATTATTTTGTAATAATAAATCAATGACCTATAAACATACAGATGTTCAGTCCAGTATCCCTAAATTTACAGTAGGGGGCCCTGTAGTCTGCTACCTTCGAGACTGAGGGCGTGGGCGGTACGCAAACAAGGTCGGCGTTCCTTACAGTGCTCTTGGTATTTGTTATAGGTACTGCTGCACAGTACATATTTATTAATTATAATTATTAGTACATTGGCCAGCAATCAAAACACTGTTTTTTAAGTCTCGCTTAAAACGATAAATAATCGTCGGACAGTCGGTACAAGTTCGGAAGACGTCGCGCCGACTTGCAACAAGTGTGCCAAAACGTACGCTCGGATCCACCGGAGCAACGGCCCAGCCTCGCGTACAGTACATACAGTACAGTAGAATCTTCTGAGAGTATTTAGCTTTACCTGCGTTCATGCCCCACTTTCCAATAAGATATTTTACAAAAATACCCAGCAAACTTACATCACTATTTGTAACCGATATCACAGTGCGATAATCTGTAGTGTGGGCGACGCTATCACCTGGTGGTAATGGATCGTGTGCATGTTGTCCGCCCGCGAGTCGCGCGCTGCCTCGTCTCTCGATCTGCAGAGTAATGGCACACGTTAAGTGCTTCCTTTACGATCACTTGCTTGTTTTATGTTTTTCAATCACACTCACGCCTACTTTCTTGGATATTTGATAATGTTTTATATTCATCTAGAAATCATTTTCTTTTTTTGGTAATTATTCTTAAATCTGGTGAAAATAAATTATTCTATTCTTTTTATAACACCAATACCAGACATCATAAAAAACGAATTATTTTATTTTATACCAACTTCAAAATACGTTAAAAGAAAGATCATCTGATTTTAAGCGGCAAAAAGAAAATATGTAATAGGTAAAACATTAACACTTTTATAGATCATTTTTCGTTCGATGTAACAAAATACTATTTGTACAAATATCTAGATTATTTACATTTACAAAGCCGACTTAACTATAATTTCAATTACTTGTTTTATCCGCTGTAGATAAATTTATCTTTTCCTGGAATTTTTTATTGAAAAACTTGAGCACTCAGTCACCTCTCTAGGGTGCTCAAGATTTTTTACAATACTTTGGTGACGCACGCATTTTAAATATATCAATGTCCCTATATCATTTATCAGTGCTCCAGCTTAAAATAGAATAATTAATTATGAGTAAAAGCCTCCCAGGTGTAATAGTTCGTATTATTTTACAAAATTTTATAAACCTGAATGTCAGACGGAGTGGGGGTGATTTTCGAGTATTTGTTACATTAAAATATTTTTAAAGCAGTCAAGGTTTTATTCATTCATTTATTTTTAGATTATAATTTATAAGGTTATTTCTGTAAAAAAAAAGTAGAGAACTCGTATAGCAGGACTTTAATTAGTAACCAGTAGTAAATGATAGTTCGAATCCGTCTAAAAAAGCCTACATTATTATAGTAGAAATCCCGGGTGACAAAAATAAGATCGTTTCGTGCTTGTGTAAACGGCACTTTATAAGAATATTTGCATGGTTCGCGTTCATAATCATAGCGGCCGGTTTTTGTTTCATAACGTTCATAGGCAGATTCGGAACAGATTCGGTTGGAATACCTGTTGGTATTTGTAATTTTATGCTATGTTTGTTGAATGTTACTAGTAGATATTTATAGATTTTTTTGGAATGGAGTGATATTTCAATTTGAATGAATATTATTGCAGTATTTACATTGATTTACAAAAGTATAAGATATGCTATTTCTTATTCAACTGTCATTGTAAAGTATCCACGATTGTATATAAACACATTTTTTTCGCAACGTTAAGCTAACGCGTGCGAGTCGTTTTTACAGTGCAGATTTTACTTAAAAGAGGTGCAAAATTTCAACTTATTTATTTATCAAATGTTATTCGTTTGATTATTTTGCTATAATTATTTTTTAGTTCATAAATTTATTTTAACCTGTTTAGGTGTACTCTTTCATTGTGTACGCTATTATTTCTTTAACATTAGTACTTTGAACTAAAACGACATTATTTTGTTTCAGTTACTGCCACTTTACCTCCACAGAGGCCTTGGATACCGCTAACACGACCGAACAGGACCCGCCCAACATGTGAGTAAATATCTCTAATGTATGTGTTTGGGGATGATTTGTGATGAGAGTGTGTCATACACTCAAAGGATTATTTAATAACACTGCAATATGTCGTGCAAGCCGCACGTCGCTGTTGAGAACAAATAGGAGAAGAGCGGCCGTCTTAGCATTCATTGAAACTAGCATTACCCCGCGGTTTCACCCGTGTAACTCCGATCCTGTTAGGCTATCGCCTTCCTCGCTAAATTGACTCAAGACACAAATAATTGTTTAATTCGGGCCAGTAGTTCTTGAGATTAGTGAGTTCAAACAAACAAACTCTCCGACTATTACATAATAATTTGTATAGATAACCAATTTATGATCAATCTCATTGAGCGAGGTCTATGTCCAGCAGTGGACCGATAAGGGCTGATAATCATCATGATGTACCTATGATCAGGAGATGCTGATGGGGATATATTATATTCAACATTAAAGACTGAAACCCACCGGGGGAGAGGACCACGTATGCGATATCTCATATATCTTTACTAACATTGTAAAGAGGAAACATTTGACTATTTGTTACCATTGAATAAGCCCCGAAACTACTGGACCTATTTGAACAATTTTATCACCATTAGAGTTGTACATTATCTGTGATGAACATTGGTCATATAACATTTTATAAAACTATGAAGATGATTATGAAAACTTCGATGATGTAATAAAGGTGTGGAAAAAATTCAAAGTAAATCATTACCTAGCTGCAGAAATTATTGACAACTAGCCGTCCGTCCCGGCTTCGAACGGATGTTTCACGAAATATGGTAAAAAGTCAATATTTATAAAAATATAAAAATTATAAATTCTTGGTAATGATAATTCAATGTTATTGTAATGACAGCAAATTAAATTTATTACAGAACAGCGTCTGTCGGTGCAGCTAGTACACTTATATTATAAAGAGAAATCATTTGCATTTTGAATGTTCCTAAACAACTGTACCGTTTTTTAAAAATCTCCCATCTTGAATGCTGCATTATTCTTAAGTAACGTAGGCTATCTATATATGCCGTGCGCATCCCGGAGGGTGTGCTAGTGCTTAATAACACGCTGCGATTGGATGACTGACGCACAACTCACTGTCAACTAGACAACATTAGCAAATATATACTACATGACTATAATGTAATAGAACGCATTTTTGGAAATTCACCTTCTGAAAATTAAAGGGGTTGTCAGTTTGTATTAAACTCGTTTCCAATGAAACCTTTTTCTTTATTATTCAATAGTCTTTAATTAAGCAGGAACACATTAGATCATGGAATAGGTCTATCCGGAAAAGCACGTTCAAAAACTCCCTCTAAGTGGCTATAAAACTTGTGCGTATTATGAATAACAGAGATTTTTCAACTTAACAATATTTGTATTTTATTTATTTACTTTTATGATAAGATTTACCGTTTTAACTTTTATTACCGTATTAAACGCAAATTATCTATATTTTGAGAACTTTGTGATTGATTGAATATATTTTCTGTAGATATTGTGCATATTCGTTCAACGACGGTTTGCAGACGATTTCAGTCTATCGATGATTATCACGTGGCAGAAAATTTTGTCTCATTGCCTGTCGAGCTTCTTCTTTGAACTGTCAAAACTTGTCAAACACTGTACCCATAAGTACTTAAAAGTGTTATCTGCGGTTGTGAAATATTTTGTTTCATCGTCTGTACAAACATTAAAATCACTAATTTTATTGCCTTATTTGGTCGATTATAATTAACAGCTCAATTTGCACAAAATAAACTCAAAACGATAACTTTATACACCTGTTACCTAATTCGCCTCTTGCTCGATGTCTCAATATCATTTTTAAAGTATTTATTAAATGAAGACTTCATAATGAACAGTCTAATTGTGTTCGTGTTAGCTTCCACTTAATTGATTTTCTTGTTAAAGTGATCATGTTTATGCCACCTAGTAATAAATGTCCATTTTTTTTCTGATAAATACATTTTAACAGGCAATAACAGTTCAACGTAATAAAAAGCGACTAACGGAATGATTGGAAACAACTTTTGTCATTAATTATGTGTCATAGTGGCGGCGGAGGCGCGGCGTTTGTGGCTTCTCTCATAAATAATGAATAGGAGACCGCCCTACGCTAGCAACAGTTATATTTTATTATTACATATATCCTTGTGAATCTGCTTACTCCGCGCCAGCTGCTTGTGCCAGCAGCATATCACCCGTTACTACTCGTATTATTAACTTGCTTAAAATCACTTACATCTAGCTTAGATGCACATTTAATGGTAATTACGGATGGCTCGAGGGTATTCTAACAGAAAGGCAATCAAAGCTATTAAAACATTTGAGTCAATTTAATTGATCATTAATGTTATGTTAAACTAGGCCCCGACGCATCTGAAGTCTAGGTAGTGGGACACGCTCGTGCTGTGTCTGACGCACCCTCCCGGCTCACCCGTGGCCGGCCTGACAGTCCACAAATGCCTTTACCCTTCGATAAAAAATAGGGTAAGGCTTACCTTACCTTATTTTTTACCCATTAGGGTGTAACAAGTAATATTCAAAATTTTCATGTTAAATACATTGTTACTATGGTACTATTATAACAAAAATCCTAGTCCGATTTCTAGAACTTTTAGTCAATATAATGAAAATATAACTTCTAATGCAAGTTACTAGGAGGGAGCAATGCACTCCGACCACACATCCTTATGCATGGCTGCTTCGCTAAATTGTGGCATGTTGTTGGGCGGAATTCCAATCGTAGCTTTGGTCATCATCGTAATAATTCATCTGTCCCATGTTTTAGATCTATATCGAAATTCATTTAATTCATTCCTTTTGACAACCACTCTACCATTGGATAGCGTAATTTTATACTTAAACAGCAATCGTTTCATTTATTAGAGACGCCTACCCCAATGGTTTTATATCGTCGCGTCGTGAAATTGAAATAAAGCATCACTGTTGGTCATCTTCGCAGAATTCTGTGAGGGTTACGGGCATCGAGGCGGACCTCATAACCCTTGTCGCAAGGGGACGATTATCCCCTCGGTAACGGGACCGCAATAATTTGCGGCCTGTTTCGGGCCAGTGTGTTGTGTGGTGTGTTGTGACTGTGGTGAGTAGCGATTGGGTGTGTCATGCGTGATCCTCGTCCGGATCGCAGGACACGCAGTCCCTAGTCCGCTTGGTGGATCACGGGGGGGAGTTCACGCGGGTACGGTCTCCCGTCAGGTGGTCGCGTGTGCAGCGGGGCCAGGTCGCGTAGATGAGCATGCGGTCCATTGTCTGCCCTATTGAACATAGCGCTCGACAATCGAACCACAAACTCATCCAGCGACTCTATCCGCAAGTCACGCGCGATCACATCATTGCGGACGTAGCGACCGGCACCCGTGATGACCCGTAGGGATATATTTTGCTTGGCTTGCAGGTGTTTCCGCTTGGCCTGGGAGGTTAGCGCGTACCATGCGGTGTAAGTGAGGCGTGACCGGATATATGTCTTGTAAATCCCCAGTTTCGTCCGTGTAGGAAGTCCGGACGCTAGTATCGGCCACAGCAAAGCGCGGGCTGTTCTCGCCTGGTTGACCGCTCGGTCCACCTGCGAGCCCATCCGCAGCGCGCGGTCTATACTGCATCCGAGATACACGACTGGGGATTCCCAAGACACATCCTGGCCTCTGAACTTTAACCGCCCCGGCATGGAGCGCCTCTTGCTGACATATAGCGCCGTCGTCTTGAAATAAAGCATAGTTTAGACTTTAGTGTAACAAGCTTAGGCTGTGCGATACAGCTGCGTGTCCATATTAGAAATGTAACATTACTGTCTCACGTTCGGACTTCGGTTTATATTATCTAAACCACGCCATTCGTCCCAATTGCTTGATACAAAAGATGAAACACAATAAGCGTATATGTACATTTATTTATTTATTGACCTATAATGCTGCCAGCCTGCAAAAAGCAGTTCTAGTGCGTTTGTTTTATTCATCTTTCTTGGCGCTGCTTTTTCGCAGTTATCTGTTTCAGCTGACGATTCCGGCGATTTAGGTGATCGTTTCCTTTTGTTGTCTTCCTTCCGCTTTCGAGACTGTTTATTTCTTAGTTTGTAGTAGCAGATATATGCTACTTTCCCGTTTTTGTGTTCTATTTCTTTGCGTATTTTCAGTTCTTTCCTTTTGTCCAAA
The DNA here is from genome assembly GCA_017140195.1 of Eumaeus atala. NCBI lineage: Eukaryota > Metazoa > Arthropoda > Insecta > Lepidoptera > Lycaenidae > Eumaeus > Eumaeus atala. Next base: position 316,733 of record JAFELO010000992.1, read on the forward strand.
ATTTCTTTAACGAAGTCTTCAGTGATATAGACACCCGATGGTAAAATATTTCTTATTTTTAAGCAATTCGGTTTTTCTCCATGAGAGTGTAAGAGCAACTAAGATAGGTCTTGCTTTTTTCTAATCCTCCTTTCCTAGTCTATTAGCTTTGTTCAACTCCCACACATCCCATTCTTCTCCTCCAGTACTTTCGCTAACTTTGTTGAATACATTTGAAAGTAGATGCCGCAATTCTTCTTTCTTCTTTTCTGTTTTGTTTACACCGTAAATGAAGATGTTGTTTTTTCTATGTTTAACGGTTTCCTTAAGTTTTGGTTCTCCTGTGATAATGGTTTGAGTTTTTCCTCTATTGTAGCTTTCTTTTAAAGTATCAGTCTGTTTCTTGTATTCGGTTTTCATTTCATCCATTTTATCCAACATTATTTTAATTGGTATTCCATTGTATTCTTTTTCTTTTTAGAACTTTTCTATTGAATAGATATATTGTTTTATTTGTTGACAACACTTTTGAGCTGGCAACGCATTGCTGATTTTCATTTGATATCAGCAGTTGTTTTGATGTTGAAGGTATTTTCTCAAGTCAATGTTGTCTACGTGTAACGTTTCTTCTTTCAAAGGATAATTGAAATGATATTTTAGCAGTTTTTGTTTGATGTCACTGTAATTATACAGTGCGTGCATGTATGTGTTCTCGATTAGTTTCAGGGTGTTCTTGAATAATGTTGCTATTTTGTTGAGAAACTTTCACTTTTGCATGCTATATTTGTTTTAAAAACACGGACAAATTATTTACAATGTTCACGTTTTGACAGCCGGAAACGGAAAATTTATATGAATATACATAACAATTAATATTGAAATAACTATAATACTTACCATTATTGCAAGCCTTATTTAGTCACATGTTTACACTGATTGTCACGGACCACGGTACGTGTCGCAGTAAGTAGGCAAATATTTGTATATGCGTATAATTTGATTATAGGCGGTGTTCGCGCGCCGGAGTGTATGTTACAGCCTAGTTACACATTTTTGGTACAAAATTGAACATAGATTTTTCGCTCCTTATAAACCATCTAGTTTCGACTTTTGTTTAAAGTAGAAGTTCATATAAAACACGTAATCTTGCAGTAACCTTGTCGGAATATACTATCATCGTCGTGAAATCTCGGGCACAGCGTTGCGTGAGTTGTTTAGGAATGCTCTTGTGTAAGAGTTCTGGAGAGCTACCAAATGGACGGTGAACATAGGACGATCCGAGTAGTTAAATAGCATATTACCATAGTCACAATACAGTTCCGAAAATGTTGCGGTGTATTCAATCAGGAGCACGACCGATATAATTTCTCAGAAATTATTATCTAATAAAAGGGCGTGTCGAAGTCATACTCAGTGTGTAAAAAAGTAATTGATTTCCATCCGTGACAGAGATCCGAGTGGGATGTCACGCTGCGCACGTGAACCAGTACACTCCACGCGAAATTGTATTGTAATGATTCGAATATAATAATTTCAGTTTTTTTGGACCTCTACTTACGCCGTGGAAAGAGAAGCCCAATAAAGCTTCATCGGATTCCTGAGACGGTTCGGTTTCGGTGAGACGAGTGGGACGTTGCTCTCTCTCCCGCAGGTGGAATACGTCCCGATCTGACGGTGTCTGTAATAGCTAATTTAATTACTATTATCATGACCAGAAGGCCCGAGAAGTCCACCGAGTCTGATTTTGGGGCAAGTTGCGTGTGTTAGCTACAATGGCTTTGGTGCTGACGTGAACGTGTGTTCCATGGAGAAAGTCATGGCCCGATTGAAACACTCAAGTTTATTTTTCTGTAAGGAAAGACGTGTGCGGAAATCGCGTTATATTTAAAGTTAAACGAAATAAGCGCAGGATATTTCCCTATTTCCAATACAAAAAAACTCCATTATATAGTGGACGATGATAAGCATCTCCTCGTAACATATAATGAACCTCCTTTTACTATTTCAATATTATTGATAATTGTAATTTTAATAATAAATGCATGTTTGAGACTGTACCCGCTGGTGGTACGCTGGTCGTGGAAAGCCAAATGTCATAAATCAAAATGAATGATCCGTGCCAAACACTTGTGTCACTCAGCTCTGATCGAGCGAGTGTCCGCTTCTGTCTTATTATAAAGAGTGCAGCGAAACTACATAATCATACACTCTGCGCGTTCCCTGACCTCCAGACGCTAAACACAGTAAACAACCCGTAGCGTTCGCCCTGTAGCTATAGTCCGTATTGTTCCGACTGCTTGTCACCACTACAACGCAACAAATCACAACCCGCTGCGTTGGATGAGCATCAATTATAACGTTTCAGCTACTTTGGAGCAGCGACAAGAAAGCTGAGTGACGCCATAGGATAGATTTCGACCGTGTACAAAAAGCTGCACCCTTCTCTTGTCTCTACTTGAAAATTTTTAAAGGGTACTGTATATTCTTCATGAACTAAAGAAAATCAATACATATTTATTTGGTATTTTTAAGTACTTTTTAACAAATATGAATATCTGATCTGTATAGACACATTAGTGTTGTATTCTCAGATAGGTACTGGTCCCTTGTCCAATAGAATTAAAAACTACATATGGTATCTACTGTTATACCGCGTAACTAATGTAACCCTCAGCCGATGCAATACACCACTGGCATATGATTTAAATACGTTATAAGATTTTGTGAGGAAATGTTAGTAATAACCTGAGGACTATTTATTATTTTAAGGCGACGGTTCACAATTTATTAGCAGCGCGGGGCCGGCGTGGACGGGCGACGGCTCGTGTAGCGGCACCTTGTAATTATTGTAACCGTTACTTACTTCATAATTATCAAATCCTTAGGGCGCATAACGGGAGCCCCTTGAGGCATTATATATGTTACTGAGATTGGGCTGGAGATTGTTTTAGAATAACTTCATTTTCTTCATTGTTAAATTTGGTATAACTCAATAGACACCGATGCAAGCATAATATTTTCCAAAATAATCCGGGATACTGACTATCAAGGAAACCTGCACATAATATACTAGCAGCCCGTCCCGGCTTCGCACGGATGTTACACATAATATGGCAAAAAAAAATCTATTTTTGTAATGCATAGAGCATTACAAAAATAGAAAAATCTAATTCATGATAACGATGATTCGATGTCAAAGCAATGGAAACAAATTAAATTGATGACAGGACAATGTCTTTGATGTTATTTTCACAGCTTTCGTTACATTATCGAAGTTTCATAGTGATTTTAGAAAATGTTATACATAGCCTATGTTCATCACAGGTAATCTAATCTTATGGTAAAAGAATTTTTTATTCGGTTTAGTTAATGTTAATACCGATCTATATAAGTAGATTCTGGTCACTGTTACTGGACACGTTTCTTACACTATACAATAAATTATTGGCAAATATCTAGCTTAAAATGTGCAAGTGACACGACACGGAGTAGAGGTTGCCACATAAATTGGAAACGATATTTGGAAAGGTGACCGAAATTACACTTTAAGTAATTATAAATATTTTCGTTGGCCTTCACCGTTCCTGTGTTTATTTTGCGCTCGAGTAATGAATGGACGGCGACAGAAAGCGATGAATGGACTCCGTTGAGCTAAATGGCGATGAGAAATTCTAGCAGATGTCGGTGAAAAGATCGCTTTATGGTTAGCTGTGTAAATGTGGAGCGGAGGAGGTTGGCACCGTTACTGCGCTTTTATTTAGGTACTTGTATGAATTTGTATGAATCGACAAGTCTATAACTTTACTGTACTGTACTATTTTTGGAGGTTACATTTTAAGACGCGAATCTCGTTTCTTGAGGCGTAGGCCTATGCCGCGCGTTATCTATAAAAATAAGAAGAAAAATCGTTTAAACATAACCGCAGCGTAACGTTTACTTACCGCGCTTATATTTTACTTTACATACACAAGCTTTACGCTGACCTGATACGCGACAACATACGCCTTGTGATGTGATCCAGATGCTCCCGTTACACCGGCCCGATTAAGCTGCAATGCAACAATGGTTTTTTTTTTCGGAGGGACCTAATACTGGTTCGCGGCGCTAGTCCAGCCTCAACAGTTCGACTGACTATGAAGACTTTTTTGTCTTCAGGTTTAGGGAGACGATAGGGGGACAGACCCCCCCCCTCTTTTCCCGCAGATGGGAAGAGATGAACCGGGTTGATTGTGGGCGTACCCTATAGTGATTATTTTGCAACAATGGGACTCTTACAAAATACAACACATTTTGTTTACAAGTAGTGAGTACTGTGGCACCACTGCGTACAAAGATCAAGGCTCTACCGGCCTGCAACGACCAAGGGACGGAGGAAATGCCCTTCGCTAACCGCTCTCGAACAATACACAATTACTGACATCGCGCTGGCCGCGTCGCATCCCTGAACCTGTGATCGACACATTCAGGCGCTAATGGTTACATTTTACATTACCAACTTGTGAAAACTATTCCAATTTATATTTTTTTCTTTATCAATTGTGTCAGTGTTGTGTGGACCTCTCCCACCATTCGCACATTGCCGGTGCATACGTCCGCAAATAGATGTTTGTCAACTTGTACTGGGTGTCATGCTCCACCCCTTGGTACTGATTTTTGTTGGTAAGACCCGCCCTTGACAGGTTCATGTTCCTTCATATCTATTCTTTTAATAACTTACTTTCTGTGTGGTTTCTTTGCCATGTATTTTATACTTTGCCGGTCGAGGGGCGTACCTATTGTTTATCGCTAGCTATAAATACGAAAACATATTTACTACAATATTATGTGAGTGTATGTATCATTCTGTTGTGCGTATTTTACTAATTTCATTCTTTTAGATATACTTATTATATTTTTCTGATTCTACATGAATTAAATATTTTGGTAGCTTGCTGGTTGCTGATTCTTGAAGCTACTGGCACACGTATTTTTACACGTTACATACATTTTGTTAACTTTGTATGATGTAAGGTTTGTAGTGTTGACACAAGGTAATCCAATCACTCAAAATTTGTTATTTGTAAATACACACTACAAGTCAATGACAACATTGTATGGTTGTCGTACTATAACAGCAATATTGATTACATAGCCGCCCGAGCACTTAATGATAGACACCCTATTTATTTGGTGAAATATTTTTATGATTATATCGAAGGCTCGGAATATTCCGGTTTTCTCTGTTACATGAATCGATATACATCCATGCGCTATGTTGATTTCAAGAATCCGTCGTAGAATTCAACAGGTGCTACGTTCTCACGGAACCTTTCCCGCACCTAGCATTTATTTTACGATTCTGTCGCTTGTAAATGACTTGATACTTAAAATTACGGAATCAAACATGCAAATTACCGAGTACGATTTTATAAGTGAGCCCGACTGCGACCTACTTCTTAAAACAATTAAATAAATTGTCGTCATGTAACATTGTGTATGAATAAAATTAACGAAATGCAGGCAAACCAATTAGAAATGAAAGCAACACAATGAAAGTAAAATGCCTAAAGGTGATTATGTAAGGAAATAAACAGTGTTACATTCATGTCCATATATATAAAGGGTATTTAGAATTATTAATCATATCCTAAATTAAATTGTTCTTAAAAAAAGCAAAATAAAATTTGTTTGATTTCGAATATATGCAATTATAATAATTTTCGCTAATAATCCATCCGAGCGGTTCCGAAAGTATTAAGATTGTGAGTAACAGTACTTGGAGCTAATCTCAGCCGCCCACACTGTACACGGGTATCGTCTATTCACTATATATATTGAATACAGTTCTGTGAACAAAAACTCATGATTCTGGTTTACGTCATTCAATCGATTAGGAGTATGGGAATTAGCATCGTTTGTATGCGACTGGATAACGAGGATCAAGCGATTGCCAAACTTAATGGATCTGCGACCGCCTAAATAGCTTTTAATGAGCTCCGCTTGTTCAGCAAATAAAAACTGTACGCTCACGAATTGCATTAATATTAACAATCATTACACGGGCTTGACCGGCAAAGTATAACGGTGTCCATTCATTCTTTGACGAGGTTTGTTTATAAATCGACAGTTTTTCGAAATTAATTAGGGATCAAACTTCTTATTCTACTCCATTTGAGACTTAAATATCGTCAAAACATTTTCTACAAGGAGAAATCCAGAAAGGACAGAACGTACATATAGTATACTCGTATGAAAATTGCCTGCGAAAGTGAGTAAAGATAAAACATTTAAAATAGAGATGAATAAGAGTGTTTTTGAATTTGGCTAAAGAGCTTCTAAAGAAGTAAAAAAGTCGGTAAAAAAAAAAATTATATAGCTGACCTTTTACAAAGTATAAACTGTATGTTAGCCTCAAGTCTGAAGTAAAGATCGGTCCAGGAATTTGTAGTTTTGTCCAAGTATCCAATGGAATTAAGACTCAAATAGTTTATTTAAGAAATTTTTATATTTACTTGGTTGAAGTAAATAATATTTTATTAAAATTAATGTTAAGACTTTTAATTAATGAACTTGAGGGATTTATGGCGGTTTATATTAAGTTTGCTTTACAAGAGCCATTTGTGTTGACACAAACTAAAACAAAGCAATGTCTCAAACACTTTGATATTCTGTAATATAAGAGGACAAACTAGCCGTTGGAACATTTTAAAGACTAACGATAAGCATAGACATCCGCATAGTTATTATGCTCTTCTTCTAACCTCTCATTCATAGGACGTTACCAAACATTCACAAACCGCCCGAACCTTGTAATGTGAGCGAAAGGTACCTTTACTCCCCCGCTCGTTCCCAATTCGAATTCCGGTTCGTCTGCACTTCGAATATTAAAAATACCCGCAGCAAATTTGAATTAGTTCAATGTAAAATATTTATAGGTCCGCATTGTGTCGTTTTTATTTCTCTAGCCCATGTCACGAACTAGTATACTAGTCAGTAGTAGTAGTGGTAGTAGGGGGGTCACGGGACGATTATCGATGTATGCATTGTTTGCGATTGTTGGCATGTGCGGCGCGTCGCGTGGCAACGCTTCGGGCATACAATGGTCGTCCGACACGTGCTGCGGTATTGATCACAACAGTGTCGCCACTCGCCAGGTGACGCTCGCTCTGTGCCGATTCACGTTGTTCAGGGCGTGCTTCGAGATTCCTATCAATTTGTTTGCGTTTAGGTTCGATGCATTGTTCTGTCATTTCAGCTGTCACGTGACTCTCTGCCATGACACCGTCTTCACCGCGTCTCACGTCCCTTTATTAAGCACCTTCTTCGTATTTCTTTCTCTTTCGTAGAATTTTTAACTGCTTGATAACTGTCTTAAATACATTAGGTAATATGTTTTTTTTTTAATGTTTTATCATGATTTTTATGAGAACGGATGGTCCGCGAGTTTGATCTTAGTTGTTCAATGTTGATTTTGTATTGAAATATGATTTACATTGATAACACTGCTCCCACAAATATTCCAGTGGTGCAAAACGTATTGTGTAAAACCTCTAGGTTTTAATTTAGATAATGAGACGGGGAAATACGGGAACGTAAAGTGGAGCTAACAGCGCGAGAGACAGCGTACAGCGTGAGAGAGCGCGGTCGTTCCACGTTAGTTCGCGTAATAACTGGGCATATCGGAGTGATTCTGTCTCTAGAGAACGGGATCGTTATGATGCTCAATACGTACGCGGTAACCTGGTAACTAGTTTTAACGAGACGTTTACATAAATTTCATACGCTTGGCGTAATGAAGTTTACATCATCCGATAACCGGCGCCGTGTGCCGTGTGTCGGCCGGCTCGATTATGCAATTAGGTTTACAATGTACCTAATGGTCTCCTTAAACACTGGCCTGAGATGTGATCTATATCAATTCGTATGCCTAATAAGCGGTTCGTTCCCATGTCCGTGCTTAGATGGTCACAAAGAGACGCACACAATGAATGGCTCAGTCACGTTTGGCCAAGACGGATGGCCGGGACACGAGAACGCGGCAACTGATAGAATACGCGGTCTGTTTTCATCAACTTTAGGGAGTAAACGGAAGTTTTATCAATTATCTCGTACGTGCTCGCCACACAGAGGTAGTTGTAGCGACATATGGCTGGAGTGGCCCGAACAGTCGTAACACTTATAAATTCGATAGTATCGTTGGGACTTAATTGTAGTGAGTGCTCGCTTGGAAAAATAAATTATCTTTAGGCTTTCATATATTTCATATTGTTTTCTTCGTAAACCACTCATACAAACTTGAGATATGATTTAGCTACTTCTGAGAGAACGTCTGGCACTGTGATGATAAAATGTAATTGAATATGGATTGATTGTAACTCTTTATTAAACGTGTTTATGAATTGTTTATACTTTAATAGTTTGTTGTTTCGTAGGAGCCAGTAGGCAGTAGGTACCCAGACGATAGCAACATGATTATAATGCTGCCACTAGGCAGTAGGCACACAGACGATAGCAACATGTAAATAATGCTACCACTAGGCAGTAATCACCCCGACGATAGCAACATGTAAATAATGCTACCACTAGGCAGTAATCACCCCGACGATAGCAACATGATAATAATGCTACCACTAGGCAGTAAGTACCCAGACGATAGCAACATGATAATAATGCTACCACTAGGCAGTAGGCACCCAGACGATAGCAACATGATAATAATGCTACCACTAGGCAGTAGGCACCCAGACGATAACAACATGATAATAATGCTACCACTAGGCAGTAAGCGCACAGACGATAGCAACATGACAATAATGCTACCACTAGGCAGTAGGCACCCAGACGATAACAACATGATAATAATGCTACCACTAGGCAGTAAGTACCCAGACGATAGCAACATGATAATAATGCTACCACTAGGCAGTAGGCACCCAGACGGTAGCAACATGATAATAATGCTACCACTAGGCAGTAGGGCATCCAGGCGATAGCAACATGATAATAATGCAAATTTAATGATGGACAAACACGTAGTATAACTTCGTCGGTATAAAAAAATGTTAAATACTATGAATACCTCTCGCTCCTTGCGCCGTCACCAATAAAAGTACCCTTGACACCAATTGAGAGGTTGCTGTAAAGAAAGGAAACTGGTTGATTTATTTTAAATCATTAATACTGTCGACTAAAATTGGATTTAATTAAACATTATTGGCGTTCTGATTTAACTAAATTTACATATTTTATTAATTCAGATATGCATTTATATTATTATAATTATTATAGGCTGTAGTTATATTATTAGATGTAGAAGGCCTTTTTTGATTGATTTTTTAATTCTTCGAAGCTACGAAAGATAAAGGTACAAAACTTCGGCGGTACAACCTATGTTTAATTTGTCATTCCCAATGATTTGGCTCGCGTAATTGTAACCGTAACAGACGGCTATCCTGTCGCTTCTCGTAGTGGACTCACTAGCCGCCGAGGTGCCCTGATGATTTGTTTTTCCGGGGCACCTCACCAAAGGTGGCACGGATGGCACTCGCGGTTGTTTTTATAGGTATTCGGCACTATAATGTGCTGCGAGCCGCACACACCACTGGAACCGCGTCAACAAAACAAAAAAGGATGTGGGTCCTGAATAAAGGTTATAGCGTACCTTAAGGTATGTCGTGTATAGGATTGTACTAGAGTGAATTGCTTCCACACGATCGGCTGTAAACGATGCACATTACTGGCGCCAGAGATACCAACGTCTGAAATTTTGGCATCCTAGTGTGTGAGCGTAAGGCACGTCAATTGTTGATAATCCACACAGGTATAAATCTAGTGAAGGTGTTAGACCACAATTCACCTATGCGCTGGTCTAATATCGGTTGTCAAGAATCACCATTTAATATATTCCTAAGTCATTATTCCGCATTTGCAATCACGATTTTATAGTATGAGATTATATTTGATAGTACAGAAAAATATTTCTTTGAAAAATGTATTCCGGTTCCCTACTACTGTTAGTGTATGTTCCAAGCATTATTGTATTATGTAACATGTTGCTACAACTTATTCTATTCTATAAAAGGAGTTTACACGGGGTTAAAGAGACTATAAGAGTTGTGTCAAACTTGTATGTACATTTATTCTATTGGTCTTTCAACGTTCACAATCCAGAACAGATTTAAAATAGGACAAGAACTACAATGGATTAGTACAGTTCAGTTTTTGTTATTGGTTAGTAAA
>JAFELO010000992.1:327039-348276 GCA_017140195.1 Eumaeus atala
CTCTCCTACACCGAAAAAGGCTAAGGTCGTTTTGTCGACTAACAAAGTGACGGGTTCTGTTTTTTGGGATGCGAAGGGCATTATTTTTGTAGATTATTTACCGAAAGGTCAAACTATAAATTCTAGTTATTATTGTAACCTTTTACGAAGACTCCGGGAAGAAATAAAAGAAAAAAGGCCGGGAATGTTGCATAAGAAAATTTTGTTTCATCAAGACAATGCACGTGTTCACACATCGGTTGAAACTATGTCTGTAATCCATGATTGTGGCTACGAATTGCTGCCCCACCCACCTTGTTCGCCGTATTTAGCCCCCTCGGATTATCATTTATTTCCAAATTTAAAAAGAACATTTGGGTGGCTCGAAATTTTTGACCAAAGATGAGGCGATTGTCGCAGTAAACGATTATTTCGCCGACCTTCCGGAATCTTTTTTTTTTCGAGGGGATAAACAAGTTACAGGTCAGGTGGAAGAAGTGTGTTGAACTAGGTGGAGACTGTCGAAATATAAAAGTAAATTTGGATTCACTTTTCTTTCATTTTCTTGGTCGGGCTTAGAACTTTTAGATCTACCCTCGTAGATTTACATCTACATCGGATCCACAATCACAAATACCGGTAGTCGGAGGAAGAAATGAAAAGACACCCCGTCACAAGGTCAGATGTTAAAAAAATCACAAAGGTATGGAAAGATTGTCGAATAACCAAAAAGACCAAGGTTCGACTTAAGAGCTGTTTATTCTTACCTATTTTCTTGTATGGTGTGGAGATATGGACTATCCATCGAAAACTGCACAAATACATAGACGCCTTTGACGTGTGTTGCTGGAGACGTTTGTTGAGGGTGGACTGGTCACCGCACTAACGTGTCAATCCTAAGAGAGCTTCGGGTTAAAGGGTTAAACAAAGGCTTTCGTCAAGCGTGCAAGTTCGGATGTTTAAGATGTTTGGCCACATTATCCGACACGAAGTGTGTGTTGTAGGTGAGTTGTCTTTCATCTAGACACTCTGTTGACTGTCCATATCAATACATGTGCAAAGACCCACTACAACCCTGTCCACGTTCAATATCCCACAATGCCAGAGTCTCACATACCACACGCAACACCACGGCTTACTCATATTATAACTATTCTATCATGTGGTACTGCCAATAACTACTGTGCAAGGAAGGTTCTCGAGTGCCGGGCCCCGTGCCGGAAAGCGAAGTGTTGGATGGCCTCCAATACGGTGGTCTGACGACGTGGTTAAGATGGCGGATGCGGCACATGACCGTGACTTATAGCGCTCGTAGTGGCAGGTCTATTTCTAACAATGGACAGCCTCCGGCTGATGACGATGCTGCCACTTACCGGTTCTATCGGTTTGAATCGGTTGCAATAAAGCAATGGCGTTCATGCCTCTTTTAATATCTTTTATTTTTCCAAGTTACAGTTATTCCAACTTAAATGCTAACGAAGAGTTCGAATTTCAAATGTACTAGGAGTCCTAACACCTTAATTTTCTACTAGGGTAGAAAGTATAACGCTAAATAAGATTTGTATTCGGTCTAATGAAGAACTTCAGAGGTTCACGTTTAGAGACACATCTCAATCCCACTGCACTTCGTAGTGATTGTGAACAATTCTAATCTGAGAATGGCGAATATCCTGATAGTTGGATAGGGGGCTTTAAATCAGAGACGAATGTGTGGCATAGGAATACTGAACATCGGTTAGTACTCGCTAGAGGACAGACCTCACGGAGGGCCCCCCTCGGGCGGCGTAACATTGATCTCTATCATATATGGACAGCTGATAGGTACAGAGGTTCCCTTTTGACGCCACTCGTACAATCGTTAGATATTTATTGATAAATTAACAGAACGCAAGCGCGATCACCTAGGCGCATATTATTATAGTTCCTAAGGTTCAATTTTGTAAATGCTTTAAAGGTTTAATTTAGTTCTTATTCACATAACAGCAACGAGACACGCCATATTTTTGAAATCCTTCCTTATGATAAGCTATCCAGTTATATAGGCACCAGTGCTCTGATTATACAAATATTTCAAGGCAATAAGAAAGAGATCATTGAAGCTGTCTCAATCAATTCTACCCGGACGTCGTCGCGCTTTATAAATACATTAGTGTTTTCGCTGAAAGATTATTGACCGCTTTACTTTACAGTATAATTCTGTACGTTTTAATGGCGCTCTCGCCGCAACGTGGACGGTTATAAAATTCTTTAATGGCTGTATGCAGCCTCGGCCGAGTGTCAGGCAAGAAGGTTTATGCAAATTTCAAATTGAAATCTGCCTACGACTTCCGATATGACCATGATTAGCATTATCATAACATTTATAATCAGACTGAAATAGATCGCTCTTTACCACAGGGTTCTCGTAGTGTCGGCCTTTGTCCAAGCGAATGCTATTGCTGGGCCACGCAGCTACATCTCGCTCACATTACACCGATGTCAAGCGATGACTATGACGTCGCTTTTCGTACGTTTCATGAGCCTTTGGAGAGATTGAGTGACGGTGAAGGAGGCTACATCTCTGCGTATCATCTGGTTGTGTGGTTGGATGTTTACGGAAGCCAGTAGTTGCCAGCGAATATATCAAATCTTCAAAGTATTTATTTATATGCAATGATAAAGCCAAGTAGACGGGTTAGTCTAGAAAGTAATAATAATAATAAAATTATTAGACTGTTATCTGAAGTACCTTTATAATGTATACTCATAATTATTGTGATGGGGTAAATCGCTGCCAGTCTTTCGCCCACACAGTACATATCGGCACCGCACATTGTGTGCTCACACCTGTGCTCACGCGGCCTGCGCCATTAGTGCCATTAGTGCGAATTGTGTTTTAGGATTATGAAGGGACAATAAAACTGTTTAATTACTGTATCCGAATTGTTATAGATGTTCATTATACAGTTCAGTGGAAGACTTTTTTTATTCCTCTAATGTTAGCAAATTGCTCTATTGTTCCTATAGGAAATAATATGGTTTATAAACAATAATCATCAGACTATTGTCGTCCACTACTGGACATGAGCCACTACAAGCGCCCGGCGCTTAGCTCTCAGAATCCAGCCGTCGCCAGCGCCTTTACGTATGTCGTCACCTCATCCTAGCTGAGGCTGCGTAGATGGTAGGATTGTTAAGAGAGTCTCGCGCGTGCTTTCACGTGTCGTATGTTATGGAGCACGTGGAAAACGACTCGCTGACGCAACGCATTCGACGACACTACTGAAGTGTGCTCGGTTAACATAGCGTTCAGCCAACACACTCACTACAATGTGAGCGGGTTCAACGATTCGAGTGAAGCGTCTCATTCAATAATACATGTCGGTGCAGGCCGCGGGCTTGCGTCTAGCTCCACACCTGACTCCGGCTTGATACGTCTTCTATGACGGGACCTTCCTCGCTCAACGGCCAATGATACGCGATTATGATAATGCAATTTCTCATACGATGCTTGCTGATCGCTCTGCGGTTTGGTAATGTTTATGTAAGTATATTTGCGTCTTCGCAGAGCGATCAATCAAAGTGAAAGATTAGTTTTCTGTTCGCTATATCGTTAAATGGAATTTTATTGACATTGTATTTAATACATGATGTAAAGGAAGGCAATGACAGTTGATGATTTAATTGGAAAATAAACTATTTGTGTGTGACTAATGAGGCAATTTATTAGTTTAAGTAGAAATAGTGAGTATAGTTTCTACAACATTATAGTTCATGTTATCATCAGTTCCTATACGTCCACTGCTGATCCTGGACTACTTTCATCTGGCCACCAAGGACGGCTACTTCTGCTCAGATTAGTGGTCGAGGTTGGACCGATACTTCACGTTCTCCTTCCCATTTAGAATCTTTACTTGCCAATAGGCTAATAACTGGCATTCTTTTTAAATAAGTAACTTGCAGCAAACAAACAATAGCATTTTCTATATCTTCATTATAAAATTAGCTAATAGCGTAGCACTGGATAAACACAAAATTGGAATATAATGTTAGGTTATTTAGGGCTATTTCTCAATTTCGTATTTTTTTAGAAACTTGCTTATATTTATTGAAGTTCTGTTTTTAATTTTCAGGAGGTAGAAACGGATCAGTTTTACAATTTCTTCCTTCCCGAGTTAAAGCAAGATGGTTACGACGGCATATTCTCACCAAAATCTCGCGCGAAAACCATGTCTGAGTCTGAGAGGAAGTACGTGGACGGCTGCGCGATATTCTTCAGATCTGCTAAGTGAGTACAGCTTATTTTCTGTTACATCCCAAATTGCATTCACACCTGAACTACTCCTGCATCTATCTGTATGTACAATCACCCCAAAACTACACACAAAACAGAGCTTTCATCGTTGAAGGCGATTTTGCGCAGACACTGCTTCTACTCTGTGACCCCGAGGCTCGAAGTCTATGATTTAGAAGTCTCTACGCTTCCTCATTCAGTCCCGCTTTTGATAACTGACGAAAGTGTCCTTCAAGCACTCTTCATTCACTTTCATCTCTTAGGCTCGCCAACAGTTGTTAATAATTTAAAAATTGGTTAAAAAAATAATGTTACATATGAAGTTTTCTCTGAAATTATTATTTAGATCTTTTAGACAGATTAAAATTTTTTTATTCGCGAGAGAGCATTTTATTTTTCTGTAGAAAACCACTAAAGCAAGAATGTTTAAATAGAAGCGTGATCACAATGTGTACTTTCCAGATTCTCACTAGTTAAAGAGCATCTAATCGAGTTCAATCAGCTGGCGATGGCCAACAGCGAGGGTTCCGATAACATGTTGAACCGAGTAATGCCCAAGGACAACATCGGCCTCGCCGCGCTGATCAAGACCAAGGAAGCTGCCTGGGAGAATGGTAAGCTTTTTATTGTACATCCGTTTTATCTTATTATGGAGCCACTTCACTAGGAATTGCTGATACATATAATTATCTGCAAAAATATAGACTTGAGCAGTCAGTACCTCAGCACTGAGTACACTAGTGAGATGACTTGTTGGCGATGGTGGACGAGCACGCCTACATTTACGAATATCTGACAATTTTGTTGTAGTCTGGACATAGCATTACCAATTATAGGTCTCCCGTCGGACACGGGCAGCCTCGCGCAACCGATCCTCGTGTGCACGGCACACATCCACTGGGACCCCGAGTTCTGCGACGTGAAGCTCATACAGACCATGATGCTGAGCAACGAGCTGCGCAGCATACTGGACGACTCGGCGCGCACGCTTAGGCTGTCCGGCCAGCGGGACAACGTCCAGCTGCTGCTGTGTGGCGACTTCAACTCGCTGCCCGACAGTGGTGAGTGGCGCTCTCTTCCACGTGTGTAGCACAAATGATTGTTAATACCGTCGGCCGTCCACCCGTTGGGAAGATGATCTCCGTGCAGTAGCTGGTCCGGGATGGATGCGAGTAGCAGGAGATCAGTCGTCTCGGCGTTCATTGAGAGAGGCCTGTGTCCAGCAGTGGAATGATGAGGGCTGTTAATGATGATTGTAAGTAGGTACTAAAAAGCAAATTCTTATAAAACAAAGACCTCCAAAGCTGTATGCATGTGTGTGCATCGATTTCTCCAAAACTACTGAACGGATTTTCATGCAGCTTTCACCCATGGATAGCGTACTTTCCAGTGGAGATGCCAGGATATAATTGAGTAAGGTCAGGCCACTGCTATGAAAGGGCTAAGAAGGATGGAAGTATTGCATGAATCAGCCACGTCTTAGTGCGACCATAAGCACTCTTTGTTTTATTTAGCCAGTTATTGTATATGCACTATTTACTTGTGTGTCCTTGCAGGCGTGGTGGAGTTTCTGTCGTCGGGGCGCGTGGCGGCGGAGCACCGCGACTTCAAGGAGCTGGGCTACGCGACGTCGCTGCGGCGCATGCCCGGCTCCGAGCACGAGTTTACGCACAACTTTAAGCTCGCTTCCGCCTACAGCGAGGACATCATGCCCTACACCAACTACACGTGAGTGCAGCCTGCCCCGTCGCGTCTCACCGCTGCGAATATATAAACACGACTTCCCTTGAAGTCGTGATCTAGTCATACCAATAATGTGTTGATAAAATTGTACAATAATACGGTAAAGAATTGACGAGGGTCCGCTAAACAATACTGTCAGATACAACTTGTATTTATCATAATTTCAATACCTCACATTGTAGGCCTCGCGGTATCAGCTAGTCACGTGACATTCATTCACAGGAAACAAAGTGAATAAAATATCGTATAACTAGTCCTGCATAATTATAGGTAGCTGTTACAGCACTGTCGTGTGGGTCTAACGTGCGCCCGTGTCACGTTCTAGGTTCGACTTCAAAGGCATCATCGACTACATCTTCTACAGCAAGCAGACGATGACGCCGCTGGGGCTACTGGGCCCGCTGTCCGCCGACTGGTTCCGCGAGCACAAGGTGGTCGGCTGTCCGCACCCACACATACCTTCAGGTACTGCTACATACACAGTACGCGCCTACACGTGCAAATCTTAATAAAACCTGCTTACCAAACTAAAATGTAAAATAATTGAAGCAAGAAGCGTTATTGAGCGTTAATGGTAAGAATAAAAGTTTAAGCTCAACTTAACTTGTGAATTTCGTTGGTTCAACGGGCCGTGTTTATTTTCAGTGGAGAGGACATTCTTCGCCCCCGCCCTCCTCCTATTTTTAAAGGACCGAGCGAAAAAATGAAAAAAAAAAGGATTATAAAATTTATCAAAAAGATCAACAACAATTGGTTTAAACAAAATCGTTATGGTAGTCTAAGAGGATTGACTCACCTATGGACAGTTTTTTTAATGATAGGATATTACGGCCCAAGGGAGTCAAATAGCCCTTACTGCTCGGCGAGTAATTAGCGCACGTGTGCTGCAAGTGCGCTAAGGTCATCGTGCGATAATGGCCTTTAAACGGCTGCGTGTCGTTTACTACTTTTTAGCTAGAGTGCGATAAGTCCGCCTCTAGAAAAGAAATGAAACAGTTGTACTTTATTCAGAATATATCTGGGCCTATTGAAAAGTACCAGGCTTAACACAGATTCATTCAATTCTATAAATCTTATCTACCCACATTATTTAGTTCAGTTCTGACTAGTTAATTGTGTGAAGTTCGAAACGTGTGCAATAGTTAGTTTTGATTTTATATTTTTTTTAACAAAGCAATCGGACATAGTTTGTGCAAATGGAGCTAACCGAGCAGCGTGCCATCATCCATCATTAAGTGCTTCCTTAAGAAGGGGCACCGAAAGCCATCCAAGATGATATGGTCAGTATTTTGGGAGATTCTGCTATGTATTATTCATCCATCAAATAATGGATAGCATAATTCAAGCGTGGTAGAGAGTGTGAAAGATGAACCCCGCTTTGGCAGGCCTTTGACGTCCACTACTGACGAAAATATTAAACTACTTTATCTAATTATGGTAAAAAATTAGAGCGATAGCCGAGATTATAGGCATGTCTTATGATCGAACTCAAAACGTCACAGCGAGGTGGGTTCCACGACTGCTTTCAGTTGAACAGAAAAGGACGCGATTGCCCATTTTACATAAGTGTTTGGAGTAATTTGAAGAGGACGAAGATGATTTTGTGAATCGGTTTGTTACATTGGACTAAACATAGTTTCGTTACTGTACGCCAGAAACAAAACAACAATCGAAACTGTGGAGAAGACCTGTTTCTAAAAAGGCTAAGGCGATTTTGTCGGCAAGTAAGTTCTGGGACTCGGAAGTGTGTGTTTATGATTGATTATCTTGAAAGGGGTCAGACTATAAACCCTAATTACTACTGTGTTTTACTGCGTCGTTTACGAGAGGAAACAAAAAAAAAGCGGCCAGGAATGCTCAGAAGAGAAGCCCTGTTTAATCAAGATAACCCCCGTGTTCATACGTCTGTGCAATCAATGGCTGAATTTTTTTTTTCAACGATCTATATGCTTTAAATGGGGGATGGCAAAAGTGCATCGAACTTGATCGTGATAATGTAGAAAAATAAAAATATAACTTATTTAGTATGTGTTTATTTTCCTGGTTAGGCCGGATAATTTTCAATGCACCCTCGTAGTACCGTTAAACGAGCGTTAAATTGATTATATAGTACTAAATTACATTATGATAAATGTTACGGTTTCTTTGTTATTCCAATCTCTCATGGCCATACGTAATGTAATAACATCAGAATAATATAAATTCAATTTAGATGACGAAAATGAATGGTGTTGTATTTCAGATCACTTTCCCCTGCTAGTGGAGCTGGAGATGTGTCCGAGCACGAGCGGAAACTCCAACGGACTGATCGGGCGCAGGTAGCACGCGCCCGTCCCCGCGTCGCGCCCCGCCCCCTAGCGCCCCGCCCCGCGCCGCCGCGCTCGTCGTCCCCGCGCCCCGCGTGTCGTGCGGGATGTGATACATGTGTTGTACAGTACTGAGTAAACGCCCAAGGCGAATGTCACTCGTTTTTATAAAATCACTACGACGATAGCAAATCGTTACATTATATTTAACAACCACTATTATTATCTCCTAAGTGGATTAGGACAACTCTTGGTACTCTTTCTTTTTATTCAGTTCCTCCAGCGACGCGACGTTCGCCACTGTATCAAAATAATACATAACAAGTACATTTATAAGTTTAATTTGTATGTAATTCATAAATCTCACAAGGTCGTTGGAAAAGTACCCTCTGAGTCCTTCTGTCACATCCCCACTGTAGGGCGACCGAGACGTTGGGAGATCATGGACTACGATAGAAAAACGTTTAAGTGATTTTATAATGATGGGATTCATGTATATTGTACCGCGACAGCAGTTGGATCAAACTGATATTCTCAACAAAATTGTAAATATTTATTTGGTTTCTTTATTATAATTAAGTGAACGGATTACAAAAATTGCATTTGTTATATATTTGGAACGAGGAACTACGACAGTTGGCGCTCGATGTACATTGATATCTCGCATCTGAGCGAAGCGAGATATCGATGAACTGTAAGAGGGAGATACAGATATCGTTCGTAATTCCCCGAGTCCGACTATTGTAATGAATACAGGACACTGACACAAATGTTTGTTGACCGAGTATACACCTCTCTCAGTGACATTTCAACGTACTTAACTCGGCAGATAACGTATTCGACGCGTATTGCCTTTTTACTTACACTATGCGAGGAATCAAATACGTTCGTTGCTGTAGATTGTACTCACAGATGACCATTTTGAAGCAATATATTAATGATGCTTGTATTTATGATACATTTTCATGAGACGTTTCTTTATTACAATCGTAGCGGTAAGATGTTAGTTGTTTTGATAGTGTATTGAGTAGCAGCTCGGCATGCGGACCCGTGACTAAGGATCAGCACAACTAGCGCAGGTGCGCCGCCAGTATAGTGTACACGTTGGTGACGTAGTTTCGGGAGATCGCCGTGCTTCAGCGTGTTTTACATTTTGTCTATATTGCGCACACGCACTTAAATTTATGACTATATGAAAAATACAGAATTTCCATCAAATAAATCAATTTTTGAGTTATTAGCACAAAGTTCTGTAATTCCAAATTTTTTAATAAAATATCTCATAGTGCCGGAGCCCAGTAGAACTGTGATGATCCTTAGTAAAATAAAATTGCTAGTATCATAATGTTACAAGTGAGAGAGCGGGGAGCCCTGACACGGCGCCACCACACGGTATGTTACATTATATATAATGTTATTGGCTTACCAAAGAATAGGGCGAGAGAACGTATTGTTAGATACACGTGTATGTATACACAATTTAGTAATTAAATTAGCTACTGACGCCAGCTCGTTAGCAGTGAGGCGTCTTGTTGTTATCACCAGAAATACTCCTTTCCTTCAAGCTGAAAAACAATGAACATACTCCTTTCCTTCAAGCTGAAAAACAACTTCAGAATCTGTCGTATAAAATTATTTGCAAATTGTTTGTTTAGGAGTTTTTCGGGGATATTGCCACAAAAACCTGAAAATTACTTGTGTTGTGAATATGTATTCTAATAACGTGCATTTTCTGAGAGTAAACCAGACATGAAATATTGATGGTGTCGCTCTAACTTATTGCATTCATAACTTCGACAGCATAAAATTCTCAAAAAATAACTACTTCTGATCTTTCAACAGCAGCTATCACGTCTAGTCATCTCGCAGGTCGTGGCTAAGTTCTGGGGCTATCACATGATAGCGCATGGGCCAGTTCACTCCACTATGTGAAATGCTTTTGGTGCATGCTATGAATAAGCAATAATTATTACCTCACGAGTGAGAAGAATTGACCCAAATACCTGTTATTGCAACCTGGATATGTTAAATTATTACATTGATGAGACCTGTGATGGCGCCAGGGTGTCAGGGCCGCCAGGGGCGCTGTTCTGAATACCGTCAAGATCAAAAAACTGAGATCCACTAGTGACTAGTGCATTCAAGCTTTACACGCACCACGTGTACTTACGTACGGGTGAAGTTGTCTCGACACCCCCAGAGGTTGCCGTTTTAATGCTATTTATTTACCTAATATTTCATCTCTTCGCCGTTCACGAGGGCACCTAGTAGAGTTGAGCACTATTAGTATCCCACTTCTGAATTGAACCGGCTCACATCGAAGTTATTTCGACCTTGATTATATTTGGATCAGCGCGCAGTTACAGCTTAGCGTAGTCAGAGCGTCGTTTAATGATGAGGTAGTGTTTTGAAATTTTTAAATCCTTGCTTATTATTTATTATGTAAAGAAATCAAGAAATATATTTTGAATGGCATAGTCGGTCGACAGATTTACGCTTAGAGGACTATATTGATGTAATTTATACAGTAGAGGAATCTTGAATAAATATTATGGAAACCCAGATATATTACTACTCAAACTCGTATTTTTGAGTTTTTGATATTAGACAAGTAGTGCGAGATGATATATTTTGTGTAAAATTTAATTATATCAAATATTTTTATTGGTATTTGAAAAGTAGGGAAGCTTTGGTTTAGGCAATTGAATAATTCTGTTATTATTTTTACAAAATTTAACAAATATTACATTAATGACTGGCTTTAAAATTTTAATTTACTTGTAATCTTGTTAGCTAATTTTGACTTTTTAACATGTTTAATCACTATCAATTGTATAGTACAAAAATGAGAACTAAGAGACACAACAGGTTTCACTGCGTACCATACGGTCCTAAGCTGTGAATGAAGATGCCTCGCGACATTTGTCAAACGTCCATATACCATTAAGAGTAATTCCTCCACTGTATATCGAATAAATATTTGTAAACGTATAGTAGTGTGCACGCTCGGATGCCTCACGACCAGGTGGCTCCGACTCCGTGCCAATGCTCTTGGTCTTCTAGCATAGAATTTTCTAGATTAGCCTTTATACAACACACAGTTTATTTATATATAGGTATGGTACAATTACACAAATTCTTACCGGTATTTGTCGAGAACAGGTCGATTAAAGGCGTGGCGAAGTCGCCATGAGTACCTGCAGCAGGTATATAGTATTGATATTCGATACTCGTACAGTTGCACGGTTCTATGTACGCCACCGTAGTGCGGCTGCGGCGACTGGCGAGCGCGAGCGTTGTGCAGACGGGGACGCAGTAAGCGGTGCGATAGATGAAGGCGCACAGAACAAAGTCAGGTGATGGTCGCTTCAAGGCGAGCGATATTAGGTTAATGACGCATCGTGTGTTCCAACAAACTTCAGCGAGACTTTATTTTTCTCCCCTCCTTTCCCTGATTCCCCCAGTTTCTCTGTGCGTGGGCGTGGCGTGAGCGGTGGTAGCTAGTGTTGTTTCCTATCGCCTCCAGTGCGGCGCTGTCGGACATTTCCCTTAGCTCGTAAGTAGATTTATAGTTTGTGACGCAGTTGATTGAATTCAAAAATTGTTCTTACTAGTTGTAAGTTTATCGTTTTAAAGGTTCATTATTCGCGTCGTCGCCGAGTGGTCTGAATTTTATTTTGCTTTGATGGTGAATAATGCATTTTAATTTTTAGTGTATTAGGTTTTAAATTGGACGCGTCGGAGTTGTCCGACAGCGGATCGGCCCCGGCCTAGTGGGTAGCATACTGGCGTAGTACAAATGTTTGAGTGTTGGGCCGGGCGCTGCGCACACGTCTACTTGGTTTGTTCGACTGATATCAAATAAGGCAACTGTTGTTTGGAGTACCTACAATATAAATACAAGGATGTTTTGAAAAAATCTGCCTAGTGTGTTCGCAGTGCGCACTACGGCTATCAAATACGGGGCTGCGTGTATTTTATTATTTTATTTCTTATTCGAATGTGGATGTTAGTTTTCTTAGATTCAATCAATTTATTTTTAATAGATAATTGAGCTTCTTAAATTCATCTTTGGCTGACCTGTTAACAAAATTAACACATTAAACAAAAGTTGTTTTAGAATAGATTTTGATTGTATATCTGTTATGAATATAAACGTAGAGCTCAATTAGACGTGTGCACAGCAGTCGCCGGCGCGTTGTCGAGAGCTCGGTGTAACGCTGGTGGCCAGGTGGCTGGTGCTGGTCGCGGGCGTGGGAGGCAGTGCCTGCTTTGTTCACACAGGCCTTTTTAATTACAAGTCATAAAGCACTTCAATTTACTTGTTATCTTTCTAAGCGTTTACTCGTTTGAATCAATTGTATGAAATGAAAGCTTTTTGAAGGATTTGAATTTTAGGTTTCAGCCCATTGTCCAATTCTAAACTTCAACATTTGAGATTACTATGCTCTCTTTAAATTATAACTACTACACCTATCAATACTTTTTTATTATAATTTTTTGACCACATACACGTCCTTCTCCAACACGCCAATACTTCCGATAGGAGCAATAGTGACATTTGCTTCTAGATGCAGTCTCTGTCTCCGAGTCGCCGTCATGTTGTTCCGCCACGTGACATGCGAGGCTTCTGTAGTGTTGTAGTGTGCGGGCGGCGCGGTTCCGCAGGTATTTTATGACATTTTGGAGCACTACAGTTGTACGTACGCTTCATTTGCTGTCCTACACATCGGATCTATATAATTTTGAATGTGTTTGTTCATTATATTTATATTGTGTATATCATACAATAGGTGCTGCTGTATTTAATTTTAATGTTGTGAGAGCGTCTGTGATAGTCCCTCTCGTGTCGCATCAATTGTGAAATAAGCCAAATCATGTTAAGAAGAATTGTTACTTTTAGGATGTAAAATGGAGGAATGAAATTTTTATACGATAACAAAGTGAAACTAATTGTAATTTTTCTAAGTACAGGTAGATATAAAGATCATATCACGGTATTCTTGTTCGTATATCTCTTTGTAAATTATCGTAAATATATACATGTAAACGTCCGGCGACGAGAGCCCTCTCGTAGCGTCGCACAAGTCGGGTGTCACTTCCGACCCAACAACGGGTCGGTCCAGAACGGCTCAGTGATGCCTTTCATCGGCTCGGCGAGTTGAGGCTAGACTAAGTTTATGTTATATTTTCATATGAACGGTGTTTTTTTTTCTCTTGCATGTAACGTTGGACCTAAAAGCCCTATGAAAAATTGTGCAATAACGGGTGTAGGCAATCGCTAGTATCAAATATTTATAGAATCAATTTCTATACAAATTGTGACGACATTGCGATATCGAAGGCCAATAGAATATAATTTTATAAAATATAATGTCCGACAGTGAACTGTGAAGTATATTCGAACGGATATTAACTATTTTCTGAAGCTTTTTTAAAATGCATTACTTGTTAGATTTGCGAACCAAATTTGTATACAGCGAACCGTGAAGAATCGCCTCGAGGCCGTTGGTTTATATACCTAATGTGGTTTCTGCTACAAGTGTACATTGATCTGTGTTTGTAATTCGGTTGTAGATGATTGCATCGTTAGTTTATTATTGATCTCTTGCGCCGAGTGAGACGGTACACGCTGTATACAGCGTAGCCAAGTGGTACAATAGACTAGTAAGATCGAATCTAAATATACTTTTTCTGGGCTTTGAGGACTGGAGGTTTCAATGCTTTAGTCTATAGATAAATTAGTTTTAAAAGTAATAGGCGCGGAAGTTCACACTTCTGCCAGATTGATTCAGTATTGACAAAACCAACAGATGCCGTGTGTGTCGCTTATGAATAATGAGAGCTTTATTATAACAGTTTACGTTGTTTGTAGTACGCCATGTGATCTCTTATTTTTAATAGAATTTTGATGGTCAATTTTACTTAAATAGATGTAGCGGCGGGTAGTTACTAGTCTTGCTGTCGCACATCTTACTTTCCTACACTTAGTTACAGGGAAGTAACAAAAGCCGATGCCATCCGATTTGCTTACGCATCTCGTGCATTATCGAAACGCCCGCACTCACACTAATCCGTACGTCACGTTTAAATCTGTACATATTTGTGTTTTATGTGTTTTTAATTGTAAATGTGATTTTTCTGCTAAGTAATCTTGTAACTGTTACAGTTTAGGCTATAAGTAGTAGCGTTTTTACGTATTGTTATTTTCTTTTAATACATCACAAGTGTGAGTTCCGATAATGCCATATGAGTCAGGGAAATCAGAGAGTGTACGAGTTTTCTGTTTCCAAGTTATTTATGTGACAAAGCTACCACCAGCAGCGGAGTCGACAGCCGCCGGGGACTTCTGTGCACACGCATAGACAGACAGACAGACAGACCCCGTACAGGGTTGGTTGCACACCTGTTCTTGAGTTTACTTAGTATTAAGTTGCGATTATATTTAAATTTTGTAATAATTATGTTAATTTTACGTGTAGCCTCGAGAAATATTTTCCGCAATAATTGTAAAGGTTCATAAAAGCTATGAATAAAAATGTTATTTTTATATACAATATATTGATATTTATTATTGTGTGTGTGCAATTTGGAGCCTAACAATAATATAAAACAAGCTTTTGTTAAATGTGCAACCGACCTCTTCGTACAGTCTCGATAGGTGTATTTCGAAACACATTCCACGCCCGAATTAGCTCAAAGTAAAGACTGTTACAGACATTAAAAAAAAGATTAATATCAATATAAAAAAAATATTTTCTGATGGCACCTTAAACGAGATGACGAAAATTTTACGGTGATTTAAATATAAGATCTAATCCACTCATTAGAACTAAGGACTAATGCTTTATGTCACTGTGATAGACAATACAGATTTACCTGAGCGAAAACACCATAGGCATTTATAAATAGAAATTTTAAATATTGTTTCGTATAAAGGATCCTGTAACTTGCGTAAGACGTGCTGGCTGTAAAAATTAACGAAAAATATCGATAGAACAAATCTCGAGTAAGTTGGCAAGTTAGGTACTTCCAGCGACGGCAAAAATTAAAGTACAAATGTATGTGCAGAAGTTGGTGCGTGCGGCCGAGCGGCCCAGAATGCGTGCGGGCGTGTGTGCGTCTCGCTGTTCTGTTTGTTGACACATTATGTATATTTGAATGAATCAAATTATAAAAGAATATGAATTTTAGCCTCGCTTTTATTATTACCCCTCATTACCCTTCTTAGCTTTCACTTTGTGAGTCCTTTTACTTTTCATTGTAGTCTTTCTTTTATGAGTAGCTCTCACACAACTTAATTTCTTTTCCGGATAACTAAATTGCTTTTCTTTAAATTACTAGAAAACTTGTTTTGATTTAGAACCTTTCGAAGTATGTAGTATGAAATTCTCATAAATGAGTAAGACATATTAAAAGGGACCCCTTTGTTCTCTTTGACCCTGATAATAACAGTCTCCTATCGGGATACCTATACCCGAGGTAGAGGGTGGGCTTCTCTTCGCTTCGGCAGCATAATTTCAGATCCGAAAAAAAACGCTTGTTCAAGTTCAATGTGTTAATCTCAGGAACGACTGATCCGATTTGAAAAATTCTTTCCTCATTTTTATCAAGCTACAAAATTTTATCTAAATCAATAGGATATTAAAAACCACTATATGATCTACTTATTTACTTAAATACAAACCTATAGACACTTATTTTAGAGATTTCTATATGTATTTGAATACAACATCTTGGAAATTATCAACGGTCTGTAATTCCAGTGTGACAGGGCATTGTAGCCAGGTGGACAATAGTTCTTCAGTGTATCCGAGGAGAAAGTACATTTTTGTGGGTGATACAGCCCTCCTAACAATGGCTGCAACTCGGATGTGATTAAATTGTCTTTTGATAATGACCTAAAACAAATTAAAATCATAAAAATAAAGAAGCTTCCTAAAGGTTACAACACATTTAAATCTATTATTATTGTAAATGATTGTTCCACACCTCTCTAAAGTTAATATCAATTCTACAAAAGATGTGTGCTGAGACATATAATAATGTGAAACTTCAATAGACAAGTGCAAAGATGAATTGCAACAAGCAAGTGGAAGAGCAAATTATAACAAAATTATAACGTGGAAGTGTTACAGGCACTGTTGTCTGTTGCCATTTGTTTCTACCACTTATCCTATTGCTATTAATTTTCCCAGCACAGTTAAAAGTTTAATTTTTTTGGCAGGTTTGCCTGCAAATTGTTTTCGTTGGATTGGGTACATTTTGTTAACTTTTATAATACCCATATTATATGGGCTAGAGATATATCTCCATGGTCATCCAGGCAATATTTCTTGTGCAAAGGAATAATCATAAACAATACCAACCTTAATATAACTTAAAACTGTGTTTAGCCAATATAATAATATTATTACATTTTCTTACTAAACAATAGTGCCAAGCTGCATTGAAATGGAATTGGGCCAGTTTGACTGGGGAGGTAACCCTCACTCACATATACCAGCATAAAGTAACAGTATTTGGTTGAAGATGCTTACCATTATGTAATGAGAATCTGGATACTTACTTCACTACATACAAGTCCATGCCATGTCCCTGTCATGAATCTTCGAATGAACTCATCCTCAATAGCAGTTTCAGATTTACGTAGTCCATCTTTCAAACTTGCTGAAAATAAAAGTCGTTTCACTTGAGGATTCGCAGATAAAGATTTTTATCCTTTACTTCTGTAATGTCATGAAAATGGCAAGTTTAAGAATTGTTTTAGAATTTTATATTAATATAGTACCCACTTAAATTCACTGCCTTGGAGAATAGTAAATTAGTGTAGTAATAAAAAAGTATTTACAGGTGTTCCAGGAGTTCCATGTCTTTCGATGAGCGATAAAATGCGGTGGATTTGCCATTTCATATGTAAGAGGTCTGTCCCTTTTCTTTGTTATCCTGTATTTTCCAGATACAACTCTGCATAATGTCGCCGAAGTATGTAGCTGTGATAACGTAAACGGTGCCCACTGGAGCTGGCTGGCTGAGGACTAAACAATTTAATAACAATTAAAATATACCTTAATTTACGGCTACATTTTAATCGTTTAAAATTTATTACTTTTAAGATATTACTGATTATTGCATTCATATTAGATATAGGTAAATTATCTTTCAGGCAGTATTATATTTTGTTCTTATCATATATTTATAAAAAATTAAATACTTAGAACACCTAAGTTGCAACAGTTAAGGTTAGAAAGTAGACAACAGACAACTGTTATTAGACATCTCACAATGACATTGACATGTGACGGGTGTAGCTTTTTTTTGTTAACATAAGAAAAATTGTATGCCGTTGTCTGATAAAAACGGCTGCTTTCGTTTTGTTTAGACAAAAGGCCTTTGCGCACGCGAAATTAGTAGCATTGGTCTTTTCTTCGTTTCTACAGGATAAGTTCCATTCCGAATAAAAGAAAGTATGTTGTGACTATATAGGGACCTAAATGATAAAAGTATAAAATATTTTTAGGTCACACTTTATGTATATACCTATCTATTTTTCTACACAATTGGATCCAAGTCATGTACTAAATACCCTCAGTGATTATGTACGTTTTCTTAAAATTTGCCCTGTATATTAGTGTAATTAATTTAATTGACGTTCAAAAGGTATTTATTCTTTATAAATCGATTCTAAATGAAAACGTAAAAATGATTATTTTTACATTTTCATTTAATCTAATAAGTACCTTCATACCGGTACCTACATACATCTAGTTTTTCCTATAGTATTGTCTGCGTTATCTTTTGATAGTTTTTGGGTAGAAAGACATTCCCCGTTTATATCTACTCTTATATTAATTTATGTTGTTGATGGCAACAAAAATCACACTATGGGATTGGATATAGTAAGCACATTTGCAACATTGAATTTGGTACGCCACACGATACATGGGGATAAAATCTTGAATTCTACTGTCCCGTTTCGTACAGCTTGACATTACAAGGTGGTAGGATGGGGTGAAGGAAGGCAACTTGCTTGTTTTATCTCTTTTGATGTTTCGAAAATCCCTATGTAGCTACTTACCAACAGGGGATTTGCATGTTCGCAAACGTTTAGTAAAAAATAATTAGATTTTCATTAATTTTTTTCCTCAAAGCCTATGTATCTACTCATTTGTACGTACCCCACAGATATTGCTGCACCAGGAATCTGCATGCCCGTCGGAAATGTTACGAACGTGTCAATACTGAGTCTTTAGATTTGTTACATTCTTACTCAATCAAATAATTACTCATAATGCATGGATACGGTAGCACGAGGAATATGTACCTACCGGCTACCCTACCGTCTACTGCGATCTGTGCCGGTACGTCCTGTGCCATCGTCTGTCGGTGACATCATTCTTTTTTGAAGTAGGTAGGTACCCCTAACATAGGCAGTAGCCTGTAACTGATTAACTTTGTAAGAGTAATAGGCGGGCGCCTATTACTCTTATATAGTCAACCAGTTCTCTCCGTTTACATGAACAATGGAGGTCCCATTTGCAAACCAGCAAATATTTAAAAATTAGGTTATCGTACGTACATGTGTTTTTTTGGAATTATCACAATCAATGTACGTATATTATTTAAAGATATCGGTGAAATGAATTTGTACGTGTAATCACCGGATGTGTCATGTAAAGTACATATGCGTATCAGGCTCCAGTACGGTATCAGTCGCTTGTGAAACGCTGCAGCGAAATGGCAGGTGAGTCTGGTATTCCAAGATAACGTTGATAAGATTACAATATAATTTTCTTGATGGAAATATCAGGTTATATATGAATACTATGGAAGATTTTTTTAATATTTAAAGGTATAAGTACTTATGTTTAATAGTGATAAATTTAAATAACTTCTCATGAAATGATTCAAGCACCTAACTAGGTATTTATATTGTAACAAATATATAAAGGTTTGGTGATTAGGGGCCATCTAACATGGTACAGAGCGACAAAAAATATAAACCGGCGGCTGTTTCATTTAAACGTATTGTTTGAAATTTTCAGTAATTTTTATCAATAATAAAAATAATTTTATGGATTTTAACGCGAAGAAGGTAGATTTTCAGAGGTTTCATTACACGAAATAGATATATCTGTGTAGATATTCAATGAATTTATTAACTAATAAATGATTAATGTAATATGTTATGTATGTAAGTAGGTAGGTGGGGCAGTAGGTATTATCCTAATAATATATAATAATATTGTAAATACAAAAGTTTTTAAGTATGTTCATTATTTAAGTCTTATATTGCCTGCTGGAATGTTGGGATAAAATTTGGCACCGATATAGACTACAATCTAAAATAACATAAAATAACGAAAAAAATAATGGGTCCCTGGTATACGCTTTACGCGGTTGAAAATTGATGGAAATTATTATAATAACCAAGCTAATTCGATAAGCTTTTATGTATCCACTTTTTCTTTTGAGTCATTATACCTAATCATAAGTGTTTTATCGAGATACAATATCGCCACGCATCTAAACATGAATACAAAACATTGATATCCAACGAAATGTTCTAGACTAATCTTGACGTCAATGAAATTTAAAAATGAGAGACTCTCCTATTATCAGTCGGCAGTCGTGACACTAACGTACAACAAAAGACTGAACATTAGAATGCAAATGTGTTGATTACATAGTGCTGCAATACAACCAGGGACATAGTTTGTGTACGTGTGTAGTGTAGTACGTGTGTAGTTTGTGTACGTGTGTAGTGCAGTAGAGACACTGCAGGGATCACCATCACAGCTCCCTGACCCACACTTGACGGTCCGCAGCCGGAGCGTCGTACGTCGTACTCACACTCGCAGACGGAAACAATGTACTTCTGAGTATTTACTTATCCTCATCAATTGGATGTGGCGCTGTCTATTTTGTCATTTTAATGGTACACATTCATTATAGACTAATACTAAGGAACCAAGTCAGTATCTTAAAATTCATTATGAATAGCTCTAGTTGTTTTAAATATCAGCAGCCTCCAGTAGCTGCTCGTCGGTTAGCAACAACTGATACAGCACGAGGCTCGTCGCGGGCCACATTTATTCCCATACGCGCAAGTAATAAATACGCACCTACATTGTTAACAATCATACATGAACTGGATCACTACATCTATACACACTAAAGACCGACCAAGACCACGTCGCACTATGATCGGTTTCGTAGAAGCAAACCAAAATACTATATACAAATATTGCATACTACGAAATCATTTTTTATCAAACCAATTTTCATTTGAAGTTTTAATCCAATTCTATGATCTTAATAACCTTTGCAGTTTGATGGTTTAAGGGTCGGGCTGGAGCTGAGAGGTAACCAAACTTATGACACCCCACACAGCTATGCCATTTCAATTTTATAATAAATAATTAAACTGCATCTTTTTTACTTTCCAAATTTCAAACATACTGTACCCATAATCTCTCTCCTAAGAGTACATCTGTGAAACACGGACGGATAGACGGATGGACAAGCGGATCTAACGAAACTATAAGGGTTCCACTTAGCTACGGAACCCTAAAACGAAAGTCCCCAAAAATGTCTGTTTATACGCGATCGATTTCCTCAAAATGTACACACTAAACGAAACTTAAGTGAATTTACAATTTAGCCACTAATAGCGAAAATTCCTGTCACTAATAATAATTATTTGATATTTGATTAAGTTTTTAATCGACTTTTCGATGATTTCATTGGAAATAAACTGTAAAGTGGATTCTGATTAATCTGACTTCAATTGGAATTCAGCAAATTCCAAGTACAGTATCAGTCATTATCAGAACATTGCCTACCTACTAAAAGATAAAAAATATATGTATTGGTAGGCTATGTTTGTTTATTTTAATATATGTATTGGTAGGCTATGTTTGTTTATTTTAATAT
>JAFELO010000992.1:353998-374592 GCA_017140195.1 Eumaeus atala
CGTCTCATACAGCCTTTAACCAAACCTTTTGGACCCTTGAGACGGAAACCCGGCTAACCATGCCCCCACTCCTCCGATCTAATAATCTTTCTGCAATAGACGACGAAGAAAAAGCCGAGTTACTGGCCGACACGCTGGAATCTCAATTTCACCGAGTACCACGCAACTAGTAACTTCTCATGTAGCCGAGGTACACCGGGAAGTTTACCACCGCCTGTCTCTAACTCCGGTAGGCGATTTTATACGTCATAGGACTATAGACGAGGTGAAACTCCTCATCCGAGATCTCGTCCCTAGACGGTCCCCCGGACCGGACGGGACCACAAACAAAAATATGCCGCCTGCTCTAATAAACCTCCTAGTGTTCATATTCAACGCTCCCCTCGAGGGTAGCACGTTTCCCGACATATGGAAGGAAGCCATTGTGATTGGTATTCTCTCTACCCTGGAATCTTGTCCACAAGTCAACTTGCCCGTCCAACAGGTATCATCAGTTCGTTGGATAAGCTACATGAGAGAGTCCTTCTCTCGCGCATCAAGGATGTAGTAAGGGATGAAGCACTCTTCATAGTTGCCCGTTACAAGTATATCCGACATGCGGAGTCTTCTTTGACATAGCAAAAACATTTGATAAAATCTGGCACGAAGGCCTAATTTGCAGACTATATCGTCTAAAAGTGCCGGACTGGCTAGTACTTATCATTAAGGACATACCTAACCGGCACTTTAGATACCGGGTAGAGGGCACAGTATCCTCTTCGAGCCCCCTCAGAGCCGGAGTCCCCAAGGGCTCTGTATTATCCCCAACACTGTATAACCTGTACACGAGCGATATCCCGCACCATCCCAGTGTAGAACTGGCGATATCCGCAGACGATACCTCTCTGTATACGAGTGTAATGGTATCCCACACTAATCTCCAGCGGGCCGTCACATCGCTCGGCGACTGTCGTCAGCGCTGAGGCCATTTCAGCTACCGCGCGTGTGCTGCCCCCCGACGTCAAAGACGGGGGAGGATTGACAACTCTGTCCCTCTGGACATGATAATAGTTAAGTAAGCAGTTAGTTACAAACACTCTTATATCGGGATGCATCTCTCCCGTCCGCGGGAGAGAGGGCGGGACTTTCCCTCTTTCGACCCCAAACTTAGTCTCGTCGCACGACGAGCAGTCATAGCAATTGTATGAAGCTGTATTGGGCTTCCCTTCGCTTCCACAGCAAAAGTTCAGGTCCGAAAAAGAAAATCGAAATCGGTAATCAGGTACTCGGTGCTATAATCTTGCCGCATCGACGACAGTTAGCGCAAAATTTTCGTCTTATGTAAGATAAGGCCCATACTCATATGCAAGCGCGGTAAAAGTAGTACAGTCATCGACACAATGATCAGATTTAAATTCGAAAAGCACGCGTGGTACAAAGCACGCGTGGTACAAAGCACGCGTGGTACAAAGCACGCGTGGTACAAAGAAGAGCTCTGAACGAAATACTCGAAAATTCAAACACAAAATGGCACTGTTCATGCACTCATGGGCGATATTAATTAATTCTAAGTTTTTACAGTTATAATATATATTTTCATGTACACAAAAATATTAAATTTCTATATAAAAAGATTATTACTTAAGTCAATCTTAAATTAAAACCCTACCTAAATTAGATATTCCATTAAATAAATGTAGTAGTAGTATATTATTATTTGAGTATGTTTATTATTGCATAATATATAATGTATTTATTGTGTTTATAATTGTATGTATGTATGTGTGTATATGTGTATGTGTTATATAATGTTTGTATTGCTAAATGTATATTACCTTTTTAAGTTACTGTTAAATGTACACACCTTGATTGCGTATACGTTTTCCATCAACAGGGCTACTGGAAGAAATTTCATCATGGAATAAGTAGCTCCCATGTAATAGATTTCTCCTATCTGTGAATTTAAAATGTGTTTTGTTTTGTGTACATAAATTATTAAATAAATAAAATAAAGTTAAATGACTTTATGATGAAGACTGATTAAATAACGATTACTCTCACATATTTTGCAAATTGCGATGTTATTTTATCAGGTTCAGCACGATCCCTAGACCATGTTAAGCAGTACAATATGGTTTAAGATATATCATACACAAGATATTACAAGAAATAAATATGTTGTTATTTAGAGACCTAATCACATATCTAGTATGCAAAATGTCAGGCAAAAAAAAACTTTAACCTAAAAATCGTATTCATGTACGACGTAGGGACCTACATCAATGTCACGAGGCCAGTTGTCTCGGATACTATCTCCTGTCACTGATAGGTGAGCTGATAAGCACTTTGAGCTGTTCGAAACTTGAAACAACTACTTGTTCGTAGTTCCGTACGCGGAGTTGCCTGGCATCTGCTAGGTGTGACGTGCTCTTGATAATAATTGAAGCGCGGATTTTCTGTATACGTACATGGTCCTTTTTTAAATTATCGTACAGACAAAACGAACAATCGGTGCCTAGAAAAATGACGCCTACAGACATTCGCACAACCATAAGTTACGTAGATGCGTTTCTCTCCGGCCGTCCCGATCCGTCACGTTAGTGTCACGTGATTCTACTGAAGCTCGATTCAGCAGCAAAAGGGATTTTTTGTAAATGGTTTTTCTGCATTACAATTGAATTTGGCCGGCACAACCGGGGAGGTACCGCTCGCTCAAATGAAACCGATTAAAAGTGTAGCTTTGCTGTCGCGATTCATACGGCTTATGAATAATCCGTTTTGGGGCGTTATAGGGCGTTATAGGCGAAGGAAAACAACGCATCTGCATATGCGGAAGCTAACGCGCGTCGGTACTCACTAGACTCAGTTCGCTCGTTTATGAGGATAATGCTGTAAAAAAACTGATCATTACTTATCTTATCATGACGACTCTTGCTGCGGTTTGTTATGAATGTTCCAAAAAATCTCGTTCTTAATCTGCTTTGCCCAGCTTAGCTACTTATAGTGTGCATGTAATAGTCAAATAACGGTCGGTCGGTAACACACCAGAGATAATAAGCACAAATAGATCATGAAATGGCTACATTACTTTCATAATAATTTTATTTACTAAAGTATTTATTGTCGATGATAAATGATATTCAATTTAACCTGAGCACGGGAAAACCAAGGGCGCTATTCCAAGATGGTCGCAGGCGCAGCCTTCATCCATCTCAACCACATTCCAAGTTAACAGATAATAAGCTACGACAAAGATATACAAACAACATAAGGCTCAGCTTGCGTAGGATATTACGATTTGAATCGAACAATCGATGTGTTAATGATGCAGTCCCATTTGGTGACGAGTAACGGTAGCCGAAGCACGCACCGAGCACGGTGTTTTAGAAATCAGTGGAAATGGTGACGAAAAAAATGCTCATTTTTATTTTGACTTTGCGTGAGTGTTTTTGTTTTTTATTAAATTTTACCTTTATCTTTTCGTTGATACACATTGGGCATGTATTTAACTTAATTATTACGTTACGTGCTTTAAAAATATGTTATAAAGAAGGTTTATGAAGGAAACCTACCTTCTTGTTAAGTTTGTTGTGGCGCTTAAACGTAATCATCATGCCGTATCAAATCCCATTTTACAATAGCCTATCTACAATTTTAAAAGGTTTTCATTATACACCTTTGTAGGTAATCAACATAGTATAAAACTGTACTTTATGTAAAACCACTGTTATGTTAATACCTAATATACATTAATATATATCTAGTTGAGGATAACATTGACTGCAATTAGATATTAATTAATGTTCCATGTTTAGTTAGTTTGCAGTTTCTTTTATTAAATTATCCTGTAAATTTAAGGTCAAATTCGAAATTTGCAGTGCAGTATAGATTAAGCGTGACGCTAACGTCTAGTAGTAGTGCAAACGGATTGGAAACGGGGCAACAGGAATGTACTCAGTCAGCACTGACAGCTTTGTTGTTCTTCTTCCAACTGCGCCCGCATCATGACTGCGCTGAGGGTAGGTCCCCTACTCTCGGTACTATTTCAAATTTCTCCATCATCGGTGGTTTTGTAAAGCAGATGGCCATTGTGACCATCTACTTTGCTATTTCTGTCTGTGATCAACACGGGAATTATTTTATAGTTTTAGGTTCAGTTCTAGCAGACATAGCAGGCGAGTGCGACTTGGCCGGCTTCTATCTGGAGCTCGGGTGCACTGCCGTGCCCAACGCGGACGGCACAAGCAAGTGTCCGGAAGTGTTCACGTGTCCCGATCTACACCCTGCAGCGGACAAGTGTTATTACAGGTTTGCATTACCTGTACTAGAACACATTTGCGACCTCGCGAACCTGTCCTGCGAATTGATTTCCGTTTACTTCCTCGGTTTGGCAATCGGCTTGACCTTTAACTGTTGCAGTTTTGGTTACCGGGCTTCTTCTCTCAATTAGGCGAGGAGGGTCTGGTCAATAATTGGTGAAGTCAGGACAGTAATGGATTATGACAATGTCTCTACAGGGAGTAGGTAGTAAACAGGAATGAGAGCCAAACTATATTTTGTAGGATTCACAGAAATGTAAGTCAAATATGTATGCAGCAGTGGACGGACAAGGAGATGATGATAATGATAAAGTTACTAACGCTTGCGCGATCGCTTATGTGATTGGTTACGAGTTACGACACTACTTAGTGATTCACAAGGAGGAATATTGAAACAAAGTTAACAGCAAAGTAAATATCAACAGAAGTTCACCGAATACGCTGAAGGTTGCGCAATTTCCGATTGAACAGTCAGAAGGTTATGCTCGTTCCTGTATCGTCAAGCGTAAAGAAGTTTTCTGAGTCATGAAGCCACAATATCTTGGCCTTGCTAATATTTTAAACTTGACCTTCCAACACTTTGCGAAATGCAAAAAACCATCGTATTTAAAGAAGAGAACGCCCTATGATGTTCTAACTGTTGTTGAATTGTGTCTATTCACAATCCTACTGTTGTTTTGTAGGCCACATTTTCGCAAACAGCAAAATGGACTCAGTGCAACGAGTAAGGTTTTCGGTTCGGGTTTGCAACCCCGTCGCGATGATAAAGAACTTCTTTGCTATTTTATGCTACGTTTCAGAGGCGTGTCATACTCGGACGGGTCGATGATACCCCAGGCGGCGGTGAACAACCCTTGCTCACAGGCTTGCAGCTGCAGCGTGGCGGGCGCGCCGGAGTTCAACTGCGCCGCCGTGGACTGCGTGGAGTTCTACAACCCCGACCTCAAGGACTGCGTCAACACGTACGAACTAGACTCCTGCTGCAGCACCGGGACTGTGTGTGGTATGTGTGTATTTTTTTCAGTTTATAAATACATGAGACACAAAAGATTACGCGCACTATCTGTGCCATATGTACGAGCCAGATCCATCGCATCATCACCATCAATATCACCATAGTTAGTCTCTCCTAGTATACTGCTGATATTTAATGAGACGTCAACATACCGTCCACCATTTAGTACAAACTCTATTCCCTTTAAGACATTGACTTGTACATTAAACTATTTGGTCCTTACAAGGAATAATATGATGGCCATGAGTACTATCGTGTTAACGATCAATGACGAGCTGCCTGCTGCGGACGGTGCCTCTATATGTTCGGCAAACGGTATGAGCTATTGTGTGCGCCGCTGCGCATGCGTGTCACGTAGCTTTACGGTCCCACATGCACAGGACCACTGGCATTGTAAAGTCTCTACATGTCGTCTTTATACAGAGGTTGTCATTATAAACAAACAAACTTATAACATTCATTGTGAACAAAATAAATACTGAAGTTCTGTCCTAGGGAGTGACTAATATCATCATCGTAGCGATATTTGGCAGCGACGAGTCCCACGAGATGACGGCTTCATTGTGCGGGACCTTCATGTCCTAGAAGGAAGCCGGCGAACGGGTGAGAGAGGCGGCTGCCGACGCGGCCTCCCCCCGCCGACGACGAATGGGGGTACGAAGGAGGCGCTATTTGCAGCGTCTTCAGTAATGTGCCCCTGTGTTTCGTGTCGAGCCGCGTAGGGAACCCGGTCCACTTCATCAAGACACGGCGTCGTGGGGACTGTCATAGCGTCACACAAGTCACACAAGCACACATGCCGGACAGTCCCCGAGGAGGTGAAGGCTGGCCGAGGCCAGCCTGTCGTTGGAGAGGTCCTGTTGCATGCAGATCCGGGACCCTCCATTCATAGTGGCTGAAGGCTCCCTTAGAGTTTTAGTTGGTATTCCTACCCAATTGCCGAGTTCAACAAAGGTCTAGGGTTCTACCCGGGCTCCCAGGTATCATCCGTAAATGCATTCCCTTTCGTCGCCAAAAAAAGGAATCCGTATAATGAAATGGAATAATGGAACATAACATATTTACATATCCTTGAATTTGTTTAGATGCCTATTCGTCGTTTTCCCCCTCGATAACAACAAAGAGTATTTCGAATTTCTAACGAGAAAGTAACCGATTTAAGGTAAAGATGCGATTGCTGCTCTTAAAACGTGCGAAGTAGATGGCAAGAGCTACAAGCAGGGCCAGACGTTCGAGCCAGCGAACACGCGGAAGACCTGCATCTGTACTGACACCTGGAGTGGCTCCTACGACGACCCCAGCAGCTGCAGAGATATCAACTGCGGTCTGGAGATTCACTATCAAGATAAAATCTTTGACAATTGTGCACCAGTTTTTGTGGGAGATAAGAAAGGGTGTCCTATTTCTTTTGAATGTAGTAAGTAAATGTCTTATGTATGTATGTACATATATATCGAAACTAACGTAGGACACTGACGTCACTGTAACTTTTTGCAGTGTATTCACACAGTTTGAAAATAATTATAATAAAACTAGGTGCCATTTGCCGAAAAGAAATTTCTGCGAATGACAGGCAATCGAGAAATGTCAAGGAGTGATCGGGGGTTCAGTGTATGATAGCCATTGCTAGATTGTTGCTAAATCCGACTGGCGATAGGAAAGTTGTTTTTCACTCGTATAATACCCATTATCGATTGGTAGCGATTTTCTTTGGTGATACAGAGAAACATATTGACGCGCACTGACCAGCCTTGGTGAAGGACGTTTGGTGGAAGGTGGCGTACGGGTCTCGTGGCACATTATCTCGACAGGTAGTCAGTCCCCTAAGTAACTAACGCCACCTCCACAGATGGATTGCTCCGTACCACAGCACAACCCCACAAACTTGGCGCAATTGCCTCATGCGCAAAAGCGCCTCCTCCTCCTGATTTAAAGTCCCCTCTTTTTATAAGAGCTGTAGAAAATTCAGCCCTCATTGGTTTAATTGACTTCTCCCAGGTGTCTGGGTTCAGCCCAGGTTTCTGAGTCCCACTGCCACAAGGCTTGTACCGGGCTGGGCTACATCATTGAAACTGTTTCAGCTACGCCCAACACGAAGCTGATCCGCGGTCTGAACGTGCGCTCGGTGGGCGCTCAGTGCCGCTTCGGCAACATGTCCATGCAAGTCGGGGACGAGGTGACGGCCGATGAGAAGTGCACCCGCTGCTCGTGCGAAGTGCCGCCCTTTGCCTCCTGTTCCAGGAAGAACGTCTGTGACGAGTGACGAAGCGTTTAGCTTAGCTCATTCTCAAGGGCCACCGCCTCTGCAATACTTACGGTGTAGATGCGCTGGCCGTCACTCATCACCAGGCGACTAGTGATGCGTGTTGCCTTTTGCTACTAAACATTAGTTCCTAATTAATTAACACATGCCAAAGGGAGTTTTATGGCATGAACACTAAAAATCAAAAAGTAGGTAGCAAAATAATTCATGCAGTGGCATTATATTATTACATATTAACATTATTGTAAATATAGTTATTTTTGTCATTTGTAAATTAATGTTTAGGGTCTATCGAAATTGGGTTTAAGAATAAAATTTATTTTGTATTTGCATTACTTTTATTTATATCTGATACATTATAATGTTAACTACTAAGTTAGATATCTACAGTCTAAGTACTAAGAACTTAACTACTAAGTTAGATATCTACAGTCGAAGTACTAAGAAGTACTTTGGATTTTGTCGCGCCGAGGTTGTCTTATTCTGTCTAACATCACTATTATATACAAAGCACGCTGATTAAGGACCTTTGGTATAAATTAACTAAACATAAGTTGTGACTTTTAATTATTAAGTACTTTATTAAAATTAATTGATTTTGAAGTTACCCTATGAACACATTATAATAGTAGCGGGTACGTCGGCAGCTCGGTATAAAAATATCTTTACTTCTAGGTACAATATTGTACTTTGTTATAACTTTAGTTGAGTTATTTGTGTAGTTAGACTAGTAAACTATTTACTGAAAACGCATCTAAATGCTTTCCTGCTTTTTTTAGTCTATTTTTTTCACATTTTGTACATTTCGTAGCAGTTTGTACAACTAATCCTTATTCTTAGTATGTTTATTATATTATTTATAATACAAAAGACATGAGGCAAGGAAAAATTCCTCTTGAGCGTCATAGGTACCTGTTGCGGTTTTGTTTTAAATAAACATTAAAAATACTACTTACATATAAATTCGTCTAAGTTATAGCATTTTAAAAATAATCATTACAAATAATTATTCTGGTCTCTGGAATTCGAAAGCTTGAATGAAAGCTTGAAGAGCCAGCTTGAATGTCAAGTCGCGGGCTTAGGTAAAGCAAGCCAGCCCCAACTCGAGCCTGAACATCTGCTGCGCTCGGCCCACGTCCCTCACGGCCACGTCCATCAGCGGCAGGCGACTGGGCTTGTCCGTGCTGTACTGGATGATGCTCTTTGCCCACTCTTGTTTCTTGTACTGCAAGATGTGTTATAATTTATACAGAAAAGTCAATAATACAGTCAGTACTACAAACGACGCCTACGGGAGTTCAGAGGAAGATAAAGAGAGAGAGAGAGAGTTTACAGTGACAGTACGGAAGTTGAGAGTTCATCAGCATCATCAACATGTGACACACAAATACTTAACACATGTAGGACTCTTACAGACCACCTCGTCTAGTCCGAAGACGGAAGTGGACGTAAGTCTATGCAACTTGATCAGAACATTTAATGAGTGACTCTCTTTCGTACAACTCGATCAGAACATCTAATGAGTGACTCTCTTTCGTACAACTTGATCAGAGCATCTAATGAGTGACTCTCTTTCGTACAACTTGATCAGAACATCTAATGAGTGACTCTCTTTCGTACAACTCGATCAGAACATCTAATGAGTGATTCTCTTTCGTACAACTAGATCAGAACATCTAATGAGTGACTCTCTTTCGTACAACTTGATCAGAGCATCTAATGAGTGACTCTCTTTCGTACAACTTGATCAGAACATCTAATGAGTGACTCTCTTTCGTACAACTCGATCAGAACTTCTAATGAGTGACTCTCTTTCGTACAACTTGATCAGAACATCTAATGAGTGACTCTCTTTCGTACAACTTGATCAGAACATCTAATGAGTGACTCTCTTTCGTACAGCTTGATCAGAACACCTAATGAGTGACTCTCTTTCGTACAACTTGATCAGAACATCTAATGAGTGACTCTCTTTCGTACAACTTGATCAGAACATCTAATGAGTGACTCTCTTTCGTACAACTTGATCAGAACATCTAATGAGTGAATCTCTTTCGTACACTTTTTAATATTTATATAAAATATGTTATTGGTTCTAAATTCCTTGTATAAGGCCCGGTGGGTTTTTCTTTTTTGATTAATATTATCTGGAAATAAAGAGAAACATAATACTCACTTGACAGTCGTCCACCAGGGCCTTATATCTCAGTCGGTTGTTCGCCTTGGGCAGTATTTCGGCGTCGTTGAAGGCGAGCAGTTTGAGGCCGCGCTTGTGGTTCCGGGCCGCAGGGTCGTAGTAGCCGACCGTGTTGCGACAGTGCAGGGTCACGTTCTGCTCCGCAGCCACGGACAGCAGCTGCAGGTACGTGAGCTGGCTGTGGTCAGCTTTGTAGGCGATCTGGAAAATAGAAATAGGGGTTTGAACATGGCGGTGCTGGTGTCACGCAAGTGTCAAGATGCGACACTGAAATCATAGGCAGTCATTGAAATTGTTAACCTGTAAATTGATTTTGAACATTTCACGGGCCGAGCTATACATTAAGTAGGTTTACCTTATGAACATTATGTTTAGAATTATTTGAAGAATACGTGAAATTGCTTTCCAAATTTCAATTCTCTTGTCAGGTCATCTGTTCTGAGTACTCACCGTGAATCCGTCATCCATCTCACTCAGCCACGCCTCCTGTTTCCCAGAATACACGATGTCTTTGGACTGCATCGGCTTCGGGTACACGCAGCTGGCGCCTGTCGGCATCTCGCAGTACACCAGAATAGCGTCGCTCATGTCTCCACCGTTAGGATCGATCCAATACTGACCTTAGAATATGAATACAACACTTTTACTATATAAACCGATTCCTTACGATTCTACTTTAAGAAGAAAATCATTAAAATTCATCAGATAAAATTTATTGGATGCCCGGAACAATACTGAGTGTTCTAGATTTGGATTATCATTGCGAGCATAAGGAGCGGTACATTTATTCAATATATACCAAGTTCTTAAAAAAACATAACTTTACAAATGTCAAAAATAAAATGTTACCACTAGTGAGTTCTGGATGGTGGTACTTGATGTCGCCACACGTCTTCGCCGGGGCCTCCTTGCTGCCATCGGGCCTCATAAACTTGTCAAGTGATACTTTGAGACGTTCGTAAGCCTTCATGACTATCTTCTTTCTCTCTTCTTGTGGCATGTCTTCTCTGAAGAACCTGGGAGGCATAACGTTCGGGTCATCGCCCATTGGATCGGGCCCTTTTACTGAACCTGCAAATCCGTTAGAAAAAATCAAATTGAAAAGTTACATGCGAATGTATCTTATACAGGGTATGCACCCGGTTCTTACACCGGTGATGATGTAGTTTCGCTTAGTTAAGTCATGTGCCATGTGAAAGACTTCTCACCAGGTCTCGTCCAGCTAGAAGTTAGAAAATTTTCACCGAATAGTTTAAAATTGTGTATCTTGAAATCTCAATCATTTGTCAATTTTATTTTGAATCTGTGCATATTATAAAACAAGTTCCCCAAAAGCGGTCAGTCTGTATGAAAACGATAAACAGAAAATATATTGAACGGATTTTCATGTGGTTTCACCAAGTCAATGAGTGATATACACGAGAAAGGATTTAATGTACGTAGGTGTCATTCACGTGTGAAGCCGGGGCGGATTGCTACTTAAATATAAATGGCCATTATAATTGTTAATTAATAATAATTATGTATAATTTTTATTATAATTGTGAGGAACTTCGTGTTTCATTGCACAACAGTAATTTAATCTGTAACGATATCGGCAATATTTTATAGAAATATCGCTTTCAGTTTATTACATTGTGTTGGCTGCGGCGCGCATCGACTCGCTTCATTCATTTTATTTACCTTGTTGAAGCATAGCAGCAATGGCCGCAGCGTCGTACGCGAAGCCGTCGCCTGCTGGCCCTGGAGGGCCGGGCGGTCCGGCTGGACCTGCGAGACCGTGTCGACCCGGCTCTCCCGGAGGACCGCGACCTCCTATTGGGCCTACCGGTCCCGGTGGCCCGGGGCTGCCATCGCGTCCGGGGGGTCCTGTATACATATTTGCATACGATGATTTTTGAGAAGAAGGGGTTGGAAGGCGTTTCTGGAGTTATATATTAATGTATATTAAAAGGATCCATTACTTCTCCCATTTAATTTACGAGTATCCTCCTCGGTTTAATTCCGAAACGAACCATGCCATGTTCCTATACATAATTTCATTCGCAGCGGAGGAGTTGACAGCGGCAGACTACAATACGACGAAATTAGTGCCTTTGGTGTACTATGTTATAGATCATACCTCTTGATCCGGCATCTCCGTCCTTCCCTGGTGATCCCATGGCTCCTGGTAAACCTCTTTCTCCCTGACGCCCCGGTGCGCCAAGCATTCCGGGTAAACCTGGCAACCCAGCGTGACCTTTGGAGCCATCTGCCCCTGCCTCTCCTCGCTCGCCTTTAGTGCCGTCCAGACCAGGCGGGCCCTGTTTGCCTGTGGGTCCCTGAGGACCGTCGATACCAGGCGGTCCGTTCTCACCACGAGGTCCCCTCTCTCCGGCTGGTCCTGGTGGTCCTGAGGGACCAGATGGACCCTAGAATGCATAACAATTTTAATTCGCTCGTTATCGCTACTTTATCTCAACAGCATTGTGCATCGTTGTAAGCTTGTGCTTTGCACTAATCCGTTTACATATTTACTTTCTAATGTAAACTCATATTATACACTTGTAATTATATCTTATCATGTGCATTAAATATTGTACACTCATTCACGTACCTGTAAACCAGGTACTCCTGAAGCACCAGGCTGTCCTGGCTGCCCAGTAGGTCCCTTGTCACCTGGTCGTCCTGGAATACCAGGTTGGCCCAACTTTCCTGGACGACCTTCTGGACCTGGCTCGCCTATAGGTCCAGGTGGTCCTTGGGATCCAGCATTCCCCATGGGCCCCGGAGGACCATCAGCACCTGGCTTTCCGGGAATGCCAGTTTCACCCTGTATAATAAATTCAAATGGATCAAGTTAGTATGACAAATCATCCCTAAAACTGTGATGAAAGTTTTATTTTTGCCACAGTCTTTGTCTTAATAAATACCTGTAT
Organism: Eumaeus atala; assembly: GCA_017140195.1. Taxonomy (NCBI): domain Eukaryota; kingdom Metazoa; phylum Arthropoda; class Insecta; order Lepidoptera; family Lycaenidae; genus Eumaeus; species Eumaeus atala. Next base: position 366,690 of record JAFELO010000992.1, read on the forward strand.
GCCCCGAAGTCCTTGTTGTCCGGTTGGTCCCATTATTCCCGGCAAACCACCCGGACCCCGTTCTCCAGTTTGGCCAACTGGCCCAGGGGGACCTTGAGGCCCCACTTCACCTTCACTTCCTCTTTCACCTTTAGCTCCTTCAGGCCCAACAGGGCCGGTTAATCCCTGCAATCCTGGAGCACCAGGCCTTCCGGTGTCACCACTACCACCTTTTGCGCCTGGTATGCCTGGTATTCCCGCAGGACCTGGGCTCCCTTGAAGCCCCTGTAAAGGACGATTTAATAATGTATAAGCATTATCGATAATGATTTCATGTTATTATTACATAGATATATGTTTATAGTATAATGGAACAGACGATCTTTTAATGACTATCGACACCCTCAGACATCCACAGAATTCTTATGTAGAAATGTCGCCCATCTTCCATCTTGCCCCACGAAGGGCCACCGGAAAAACAAGCCGTACGGAAAACGTTATCATAGCTGGCATTTTGAGACTGCATCACGCGAGAGGGTGGTACCTCTCTAGTCGTGCTGACCCAATTCGGCTAGAATGCAGCATGGTACCATCTCTTACTAAAAACATTTTATTGCTTCCTAAAATATTTCTATAACATAGATAATATGTTGGTTGTGTTAAAGTAATTGTTGTTGGCTTGTACTGAACTTGATATTAGACACGAGCTGCCATATTCTTCTTATATCACACATGTGTGGACATGCCCATGAACATTCGATAATTGTTATGCAGATGATCTGCCCTCTTTTCTTCTCCCACCCACCACACTTTCCCACCGCTGCTACTCCTTTGTCTACAGGATCGACAGCGGCCACCACTTGTGACCCTTTGGTATGATCGCAGGGAGCCCGAGGGAATGCTAGACTGCCTTGGCACCCGCCACGAATTTAAACCAATTAATTAATTAGACTACACGTTATATTTATGGGGACTTATTGCCTTACATTATCTGCTGCCAGTAATATTTATGAAAAAATAGTTTGGAAGCACGAAAGTTTCCCACGTTGTCCACGAGTTCACTATAGTAAATGACTCCCGTAACATTTCGAGTATTATTGAGCATACATACAATTCGTTCCTTCTGCTAAAGACGACACTCCCACAGCATGTGATGTGCGGTTTGTTCACACTTTTGACGATCGGCTGCCTCAGTTGGTATCGTATATTAGACCGCGTGTTACGCTAGTTGCAATACCGCCTAGGTCATGGATGCTAATATAGGTATTCTAAGTATTTCAATAATAAAAATCTTAAATTTATTGAATTCCTTAAACTTATGAGACTCAATTAAATATATTGTCTGTTGTCTCTTACCGGTAACACAAGTCCTTACAGTACTTAGCACAGCGCTAGGCTAACGTGGTGTGATAAGTCCATAAATATTATTATATAAAATATTTCTCAGATTCAACCAAGAAGTCACAAAGAGGAGATCGTACTAGTTTAAAACTAAATAGTTTGCTTCTAAAATTGCCGTGATCCGTAAGAAACTGTGTAATGCAACATATCTGCTTCTAAGCAGTTATTCGAGAAACGCTCCTGTATGCATGAGAAAAAATTATGTAGATGGCATCCTTTATTTGCGTTAGTCCATCATGCCTACCAACCTATAGGATCAAAGAGTTTCGTAATCTTCGATATCTCTTGTGATCTTAAAAAGTCTGGGCTAGAGAGATTTCAGGAGTAGTGGTTTTACATGACGGCAGGTCCATTAATATATTATTAATAATGCGCAATTAATGGAACCACTGATAATGGTCCGTAATCTGTTGCAGATGATAATATACTTACTGGCGGTCCTAATTCTCCCGGTCTCCCCGGTATTCCGGCGTGGCCGACGTCACCTTTGAGCCCCTGTTCACCTCGAGCACCTTTAGCTCCACTAGCTCCAGGTAATCCTCTCAATCCTGGCTCTCCAGCAATGCCTATTATTATCACAATAACAAAGTTTTAATAAAAATATTTATAGCCCACATCTCAATTAGGTTCGACGAAACCCATGGTCGTCGTGCTATGCCATCTTAAATGGTCCCTCAGATGTGGCTGGCGAGTTTCTACAAAAAAATAAAGGAATAATAAATGTCCTTGACACTGAACATTTTAGACGACGTTCTTCCGTCAGTTGCCTTCGGGATTGACATTAACCACAAGTAAAAATGACCACTTGTAAAGTAACCACCGAAACCCTATCGGTCGGCGGTATTTGATTCAAATTACAATTGTTTATCAACGATTATAAAAATATAAAAATTACCTGTATTCCCCGGTGACCCTTGCTGTCCCTTGGCTCCCACGTAGCCTCTGTCTCCTTTCAGCCCGGGCATTCCTGTCAGACCAGGTTGCCCCGGCAGACCGGGAGACCCTTGTAACCCCGGATGCCCCCGCTCTCCTGTCGATCCTGGTGCGCCTGACTCTCCCGGTGTTCCCGGTGTACCCGGTTCTCCTCGTTCAGCTGGTTCTCCTGGAGGTCCAGTTGGACCGACGGGCCCTTGCGGTCCTTGTTCTCCTTGACGACCTAGTTTTTAAGGTAAGGGAGATTGTATATTAAAGTTATAAGATAAACATCATATTTTTCTTTATAATAATGTCTTGCATTTAACACTTCTTGATTCGTACCAGGTGGTCCCTCAGGCCCTTGCAGTCCCATGGAGCCTCGTTCTCCTTTTTCTCCTGATAATCCAGTTAGACCTCGTAGACCAGGCATGCCCATAGCGCCTATAGGACCAGGATGACCCTTTGTGCCCCTTGCACCTTCTGGGCCCTAAAGTTTGTAAGAAAATGTTTTTTCAACAGAAATTTTCTTAGAATAAATTATATAGGGTTATATAGGCTTAGGTTCTATGGAAGGTTTCGTATATATGTATATGCTTACTGGTGGACCATCGACACCTTGAGCTCCAGCTTCGCCCTTTTCTCCCAGGGCACCGGGTTGGCCAGGCACTCCTCTGTCTCCAGGAAATCCTCTTTCTCCTCTTGGTCCTGCCTGCCCAGGTGGTCCAATTGGACCTGCCAGACCTGGTTCTCCTTCTTTTCCCGGGGTGCCAGGTAAGCCTGCCGCACCTGGCATCCCCTAGGATATAGGAAAAAAATATGGCATTATTTGGCCTCCTCTTGTTTTGGTAACATAACAGCACAGCGACAGCGTTTTAACATTATTGTTAAAGTTCATGTGGAGCGGGGTCGTTTCTTTGTTGCCAGACTTCACGTTACTTTTTTTTCTGACTCCAACGCCTATGGGTAGGCCAGTGTATGTTTTAGGAAGAGATAGAGCCATGCTGCATAGGAGGAGGTAGTGCCATGCATGGTGCATGACACTACATCCACGTATGCAGCGGAATTGGGCCGGCACAAACGGGTACCTCTCGCTCACAGTTTGTGAGTAGCCGGTAGCCCCTTGGCGGGGAGAAGATAGGAGAGCAACGCATTTGCGTAACAATCATGCGCATGTCCATGGGCGTCAACAGTCATCAAAAGCACCATACCAAACCTGCACCATAGGACAACACCACCAACTTTACGACAGTGCAATGGGGTTAGGTTCCCATCCTCGCTCCTTGCCCAAAAGCACCTCCCATTGCTCTTTTGTCCCCTGCTCTTATAATAGTGTTACAAAGAACACCTCCTCCTCCTCCCCCTGATTAGCCCCTCGATATTGTAAGAAGGGTGTAAAGATCACCCCCCTGGGTTCAATGGGCTCCGACTGGGTTCTCCCCAGGCTACTGTCCCCACCGCCAAGACATGGCTTGAATGTTGGGGTGACATTACGTTGCCTACGGCGTTCATATCCAACATTATATGAAATATAGGCATTAGTATATTTTAATAAGAATTGACTGTACATATGTAAAATGAATTATATACAACTTATAATATTCGTATAAATAACACTTTGTTATATTCGACGTTCGTACATGAGTAAATAAGCAGCTGGTGATGATTATCAATACATGGAATATTTATCACTACTCTATATTTTTTAAGGAGAAAAATAATATAGAGGCAAATCATACGTCTTTTTATTTACCGGAAATCCTGTTGGTCCTGTGGGACCCGTAGGGCCCCTTTCGCCAGCTGCACCAATAGGTCCTTGAGGTCCTTGTATTCCAGGACTGCCATCTCTGCCGGGATCTCCCTTAGGACCTACCGGGCCAGGTAAACCGGTTTCACCATCCTTTCCTGACTCACCCTAAAATAAAAGGACTTTAAATGTAACGTCAATAATGCGTTAATATTATCAAATTAAGTACCACAAGGTGCAACAAACAAAAACGTACTTGTAAACCTCTTTCTCCGGTAGAGCCCATAAGTCCGGGTGGTCCCTGTAATCCCTGCGGCCCTTGTTCCCCAGATTTTCCATCGGCTCCGGGAATGCCCCGTTCTCCAGGCGGCCCAGATTTACCTGTGATACCTGGCCTACCCATCGTTCCTCTTGGTCCAGGCATCCCTTGAGGTCCAGCTCTTCCAGTATCTCCAGCATTTCCTTTAGGTCCAGGCAATCCAACACTTCCTCTTTCACCAAGTTGACCTTTAGGTCCCATTGGTCCATCGGTACCAGGTAAGCCTCTCATTCCCTGTAACCCTCGTTCTCCTTGCGGCCCTATATTTCCAGCTGGCCCTCTTAAGCCCCGCTTACCACGTTTTCCTTCTGGACCGACGTTGCCCGGTAAGCCGCGGGGTCCTTGGATACCCTGTTCGCCTCTCATACCTACTTCTCCTTTAGTTCCTCTTTCACCTGGTGGTCCCTATAAATAAATGTTTACTTATATCAAGAAAATATTATAAACATTTTGGTGGTTGCTTTCGTAATGATTATTAGGAGACTTAACTTTACTTATACATGGAACAATGAATACTTACAGGCATTCCTTTCGTTCCTGGTATCCCTTGATCACCTGCTACACCTGGAGTTCCTCGAGGCCCAGGGAAACCCGGTGCTCCAGCTGCACCGGCTTGCCCCTGTACTCCCTTCTCACCAGGTATACCGTCGCGTCCAGCCAATCCCGTTGCTCCAACTTCTCCTGGCTGTCCGGACCGCCCTGGCTCTCCTCTTGGACCTTGAATTCCTTGACTGCCTTTTGGGCCTGCTAAGCCTGTTTCTCCTTTTATGCCAGGTGTTCCGGGAAAGCCTGGTGAACCAGGTTTACCTACATTCCCCTAAAAGCAAAAAGACTTTTAAAACAGTAAAGTTGTGACAAGTATTTAAATGAATATCGTCATTAAATCTACAAATGAAAAGTTTGCCATTTATCTAATTACGCACGGATTTATGCTTCTATTTTGTGAAGGTATTGGCGGTTTATCGTTTGATAATTGCAGCGATAAAGAAGTTTTGTAGTATCTGAGCAGACTTTATCAAACAAAAAAGACAAAGTATCGAAGAATTAAATTGATAGAGTTAAGTTGAAAAATCATACCATAAGTCCTGGTACTCCTGGCGCTCCATCTACTCCGCGCATGCCTGGTGGTCCTGGAGGCCCTTCTCTGCCTCTTTCTCCTCTTGACCCTACAGGACCCTGGAAATTTATGAAATTGTATAAACAAAAACGCTAATGGACTTTTCAGGTCTTCTTTGGTCAATAATAAAATTTGGTAAATTCTGTCATAATTTTATATAACTTTCTACTGCTTGCTCAACTTAAGTTTTAAGTGTAGGTAATCATCTAAGTAAATGTTATATTAACTATTACCATATGACCGGTCTATGCGATTTAATTAAATAATTATAATGTAATATTTTCTATTATATTTTCAAGATTAATAACGCCAAATATTAAGTTATAACTTAGCAGCTGGCCTGTTTAGTGCAGCAGTCTTGTGTAACACCTACGACCCTGTACTTACAAGAGGCCCGGTGGGCCCCATCGGTCCGGGTACGCCACTGGGACCTTTCTCTCCGGGTGCTCCTTGTTCACCTTTCGTTCCGTCTTTTCCGTCGAATCCCCGGTGTCCTTTCAAACCCTGTATGCCAGGCACCCCGGGTGTCCCTCGAGGACCTGTTTGTCCGGCGGCCCCTGCTGGACCGGGCTCACCGTCTTCTCCAGGAACACCCTGCCAATTCATTCGTAATTATAATTATGGCGGAATTTTACATGATGTTTCTATTGTATGATGAATTATTGTTTTACCACCACAAGCAGTGGACTATAGTGTGAAAAAAACGTAACATAGAAGTATTTACTTTTTCAAGTTTTTAGGATGTATTTTTCCACACTCTGTAGCTTTTACGGTTTGATGCCGTTCCAGATTTTTAATTTTCTCTAACTGATTAACTATTTAAGTTTTGTAACTACTGGAACTGGTCAACAACCGATGTGAGGGTACAAGTAAAGGCTAATAGCGTGTCATATCACACAGGGTCAAGAGTCTATAACAAAATACAGTAACTCAAACTTACGTCTTTCCCAGGTGGTCCTTGAGGCCCTCTTTCACCAGGTGCACCTAAAGGACCAGGAAGACCTGGTTCTCCGGGTTCGCCTCGGGGACCCTGAAACCCTTGTGGGCCCGGCGGGCCTTGTGGCCCTATGAAAAATATTAAATGGAATGTAACATGACTATAATATTATTATGTGCAAATTAACTCATTTAACGTGGAAATAAAAACCTAGCAGCCTAGTGTGGGTTAGTAGCAGTCAATGACTCACCAGGTATTCCTCTGATCCCAGGACTGCCGACTGGCGCTTGCATGAACTGGTAGGGGTCAAAAGCAGGTCCCTTGTCACCACCTGCTGTGGCTGCCAAATGTGCCAAATATGCGTTCACCTGTTGATCATTTTTAGCTTCATTATTTCCTTTCTTCTGACACTGAGTTCTTACTTTTTGTTTCGTTCTGTTTTGCAAATTTCATTAATTTCATTCAGGTAGATATTTTTAATTTCATTCAGGTAAGCCCAAAAAAGTTATGATTTCTCTTAACTTATTTTACTAACATCTGGTATTGGTCCAACGTTTCCGGGCATACCCGGTGCCCCTGGGATGCCATTGGCTCCGGGAGTTCCTGGCGGGCCCGGCAAGCCTTCCTCTCCCGGTGGGCCTGATAGGCCTCTAGTGGGTGCAGCTGGTTGAGCGCCGGAAGCGGACACCGGTGGCGGTACCGGAGATCGATTACCTGAAAATTATCCAATAAAATATTTGACTTGATGTAAGTCTTAACATATTTACAGGTATGTATGGGCATCGACATGTAAGTACATTCTGATATCTTCTTGATAAAGGGGTTCGGCGCCCCAGGGACTGACCCATTACCACACTACACTCAATCGAATTGCTTCAATCGAGGCTCGAGAATTTATTTTCGCCTACACCAGCTCAATTAGTTGTAACAGCCCATGGAGACAAGGAAATACAAATGAATGAATCGATCATCAAAACACAGAAACCTGTCAGGCACGCCGGCAGCACGGAGCAGTTGACCCGGCCACCGTCGCACTGGCACAGCGTGCAGTTGTCTCGCTTCCACGTGTCTCCGTCCGTCCACGACTGGCCGACGTCTATACACCGTCTCGCCGGCGCTGCAACACGACGGTAGGTGTTATGTAATCGAAGCGGTACCTGTTATTTTATCACACAACGATGACAATTGAAAACAAAACGGAGGAGATGAGAAGGGGCATGTGCGGATCACTATTGGTAGCAGGACGACGAGACGATAAACGATATATGAACTTGATCCCAGTCTTCCTTTAGTAAATTGAAAATTTTGGACGGTTAGTGTTCCTCATGATGATGGTTAGTGTTCCTCATGATGATGGTTGATTAAGATTTATGACTGTCGCAGTCGTCAAGCCAAAAGAAACCTGCTAAAAGCGAATCTGACTCGCCTTTGAAAGGTTCCGCAAACTAAAAATTCGCATTACTATTAAATTACCTAATTAATTTTAATAAA
>JAFELO010000992.1:374699-395787 GCA_017140195.1 Eumaeus atala
GTGTTCCTCATGATGATGGTTAGTGTTCCTCATGATGATGGTTAGTGTTCCTCATGATGATGGTTAGTGTTCCTCATGATGATGGTTAGTGTTCCTCATGATGACGGTTAGTGTTCCTCATGATGATGATGATGGTTGATTAAGATTTATGACTGTTGCAGTCGTCAAGCCAAAAGAAACCTGCTAAAAGCGAATCTGACTCGCCTTTGAAAGGTTCCGCAAACTAAAAATTCACATTACTATTAAATTACCTAATTAATTTTAATAAAACCAATTTTTGTTTGAAGTTTTGTATGTTGATCCTATAATCTCAATTTTTTCACAATTTTCCTCTGGGTAGTTCAAAATTTAGAAGCTCATCTGTATACAAAATATAAATATATTTATTTATATAAGCCCACAAAGAAACTTTCTTAAAAAACTTTGGAAAAAACATCAACAAACCACAACCACAAAGCATTAGCATAATATATATTTTTTTAAAACCTCCATTCCGTTTAAAAATACCTATTTAATGACTCCGTACACGATTATGCATTCTCAAAAAAAAACATCTTTCTAAATCACACTACGTGGTTCATATAATACCTTCCAAATTTCAAACATACAGTACCCATAATCTTCGTGTGAAGCATCTGTGACATATAGACGAACCAATGGGCGGACGGACAGACAGACTAACGGACGGACAGACGGGCGAACAGAGGGACGTGACGTCCGTTAGCCATAAGGGTTTCGTTTTGCCCATTTGGCCACGGAACACTAAAAAGATAAAGATGAAAAGAAAAACAACGCATATTTAAAAATAAGTCTTACCTCGAGTCACAGTTGTCGGAGGCCGAGTGCCTGCAAGTGAAATAAACAAATGAAGAAATATTAGAAATTCTGTACATTTAGAAATGCGTTGAGCAATCATAAATACATATATACGAACGTACATACATAGCCAGGGCTGCGACAGAGCCCTACCATGGTTCAAGCCTTGTCGTGGCGGTGGGACTTAGTAGCCTGGGGTGAACCCAGGCGAAGACAATTGAACCGAGGGGGATCTTTGCACCCCTCTTACATAAAGAGGGGGCTTAAAGATCAGGAGGAGGAATCGCTCTCGGTAGCCCTCTTATAAGAAGAGGGGACCTAAGAGCAACAGAAGGTGGCGCTTTTGCGCACGGGGTAAGGGGCGAGGATGGGAACCTTACCCCTGTAGTGCGGGGCAACCTCATCTGTGGAGGTGGAGTTGGTCCCTTAGAGGGCTGACTAGCCGTCGAGGTGCCCTGATGATTGTTGTTCCGGGGCACCTCACCAAGGGCGGCACTCTTAGCACTCGCGGAAGTTTTTGTGGGTATTCGGCACTATGATGTGCCGCGAGTCCCACACACCACTGGACCCCGCCCAGGGCCGGTAAAGGTGCGTCAATGCGTTTCCCCGCGTCAAGAAAAGGGCTTTGACAGAGAGGCTAGTTCTATAGTAAGTGCCAGCCCGATTTGGCTGAATTGCGTCAATAGCACTCTTTAATGCAATGCTTTTTAAATCTAATCATTTCATTTATTGCGTTAAAATAAACTTACTCGAATTCGGTCCTCTAAAATCTCTAGCAGGTATGATCGCTGAAATAAAAGTTATAATACTTAGTTAGGTGCTATGATTTCACATCATTTCGTTGTGCACGTTGGAACATCGTGATGATTGATTGCCTCGTGCTCAGCCATCACATAGACGATTCAGCTAGGAATATATTATTAATGTTGACACGGGTAAGTCGTTACCAGCAGCTGAATTCCATCTTTTGACATCGCAACAGAACTCTAAGTCCCACGCCCATCACCTTCATGTCCGTAAATCCACAACAGTGCAGTTTAAACGCCACTCTTTACTGCGTACATCTGTACTGTGGAACCAGCTGCCTCCCTCGGTGTTTCCGATCCGCTATGACTCAGGGGTCGTCAAGAAAAGAGCACACCTACCTACCTACCTTAAAGGTCGGCAACGCACGTAATGGAAACATCGGGATTATAAAAGAACTAAAAAGCCAGCCATGAGCGAGTTGGTCGACACATACTAGGTGTGTGTCTTCTAAATTTCAAAAATACCGCACCCACCATCTCCGAGTAGAACGTATGTAACATAAGAATTTATAAGGGCTTCGTTTTTTGCCCGTCGGCTACGGAATCCTGAACACCGCTAGAAACGTTAAAGTAGTATTTCTGTCTGTATTTAAACTGCACATTTATCCTTATTACGTTAAATATACGAGTTTAGTATATTATATGCCTACGTAGGTGCAACGGAAATGAAAGAAAATAGTGAGTTACCATTGAGATCTTCGTCTATGGGGTTGTAGTCGTCGTAGTTCACGAGGTCAGGATCCTGCGCTTGGGGCAGTTCCTCCTTCAGCTCCAGCAGCTCCTTGCCGAGCGTCGGCAGCACCAACAGCGCCAGGCAGGTGGCACCGGCGCGCCACATGCTGGATTATAGGATAGTGTAATCGTTTTGATTATTTAAACTTTCATCTCCCCATTATAGTCCTATGAAGTTCCTTTTTTTGAAAAAAAAACTTTGCACTTGGTTTTTTAGCTGTTTCACACCAAATTTTATCAAAGTCGGTCCAGCAGATTACCCGTTAGAGTGTAAATAATAGAATTTCACACATGTACAATATTAATCAGTATATATATACTTATGTTAAATTATATAGATACTTGCGATACAACCCGACTACGCCCGTCAATAACAGGGGATGAAATAAGCTTACTACAAACACTAAAACATTCTTCGGGTTTTATTCTATCCATGGTCCCGTTTAAAAAATCCGCATTAGCATAAAAATCCGGTATTTCTCAAATCTTGGTAGATTACAGACCAAATACAGACAGCTTTTTGGGACTTTGTTTTATAATCAGTATATATGTATATATTTATTATATACAGCAGCGAGAAGATAAATGCTATTAGTGATCATTACGACAAATTACGGGTAGGATTTTCCGGAGTTAGGAAGTTAGCGGTGCTACATGGCCGTACCTCGGAGAGCATGTCAAGTTGTCGGTCCTGATTTAATAGGAGAATGAGGGAATAGAGAATGCGTCTGAGAGTGCATTACTGCATAATATAATAAATATTAAGGTATACGATTAATTCAATTTTTTTGAATGAAAATATTTGTGTGTTATTGCAGTTTATGTACATTGTGCCAAATGTCCACGGTTGAACCACGACCTGGACCAGCTGATTAATAAAGAGACGATTATCAGGTCTTGGTAGTCGCACACTGAGATGGGCGGGCCATGTGGAATCCACCGCAGCGGTCGAAGCCATCTCAAGTGGACTCCGCTACAACAGGACCCGGAAGGCGATAAAACAGAATAGACAGCGGCGTGGAAGAAGATCTTAGAGGCAGAGTGACATCTTGGAGACTGGAGGTCAAAGATAGAGTGAAACAGAAGAAAGTGATTAGGTAATATTAGTCCATAATAAGAAGTTAAGATGAGACTTGTAAGATATTTTATAAAATATCCAATACTTTTCCATGATTACACTTATTTCCATATTCTTACTAACAATCAGTAGAAATTAACAAACTAATTGTCCCAGTGGCCTGCTAATATACGCTAGGCCCACTAACCTATAGCCTACTACTAAGATATGTGAACATCTGTCTGAATATAGAGATGACACGGTCAATTGAGAGCTCTCATCAGCAATCTTGATCTATTTTAGAACCATGACCAGATATTGACCATTTAACTTTTTTACAGACATTCCTTCAATTAACAAGAATGCGGGCGATGAAGTGAGTATAGTATTTTTTTTTGCAGTGAAAATGATTTTTAGCATATAAAACGATTCCGTAAATAATTGATAATTCTATATCTTTTTCTTCATATATTTCTACTCCCTTAATGTACTCTACTCCCTTATGTGTAACTAGCGATCCACACGGTTTTACCCGTGAACGACAGGACCCAAAGCCTACCCTAAAACCTTTCTCGGGATCGCTGTCTCCGAAACTAACCGTTGGTCCAATTTGCAGAATCATTTCGCTTTTATTATTTACGGTTGTATATTTAAATACTTTTACGATGGCCTGTTTGCCGAGGAAGGATGTAGGCTTTAAATCAGTACACTACAATCAAAAGGTGCTGACGCGAGTGAAGCTGCGGGGCTTCGCTGCCCAGCCTAGTAGTCCAGAGCATAGTCTAGTAGTAGTAGGTGACAGACTCAATGCCGGGATGGGAACCCGGTCCACTTTATCAAGACACGGCGTCGTGGGAACTGTCGTAGCGAAGCCAGACAGTGCCCGAGGAGGTGAAGTCTGGCCTTTTAGCCGAGGCCAGCCTGTCGCTGGAGGGATCCTGTTGCCTGCAGATCCGGTACCCTCCACTAATAGCGGCTGAAGGCTCCCGTAGGAGTTTAGTTGGTATTGCTACCCAATGGCCGAGTCCAACATAGGTCTGGGGGTCCCAGGTATCATGCGTAAATGCATTCCCCTTCGTCATGAAAAAAGAAAAGGTGACAGACTCAATAACATTAAAGTACACTGTTACATCTAGATTGCGATCAACCAGGACATATTTATTTTCAATAAGTAGGTACGCAGAGGTAGATAGGCAGATGTGCCTATATGTGCCTATATGATGATATCTAATTAGGAATAATAAAACTGTCTCGCAAGTGTATAAAAAGATTCGTTTTACTTATTATTTAGTAAGAATTAGAGATAGTAAAATGATAGGAATCTTTGGAAAAATAAATAAATTTTGTCTTTGAATTAATTATCCCTAAGTACCTACATATATATTACTATAAATCTTGATTGAAGTATATATCATGTAAAAAAAATATTATCATGTACTTGTAAAACATTAAGGGTAGCGCTCACCTTACTGTTAGTCGTAGGATAGTGCGGCCGCCCGCGCCGCAACGAGTGTGCGGTCGTCGCGCGCAATACCAATAAATATGCGCACACGCATGACCCTTACGCACCGCCGTACGAGACGACAGGCGCGCACAACTTTTTATTACAGGACCTCGAATATATTATGTACTAAAACTGAAAATAATGACCCATTGGTAGTTGGAATAGGTCCTGACCTCTTTAGTCAATTGTCGATTGATCAATTACTTTCTACTGTTCCATAATTTGGGGATTTACTGAAGCGCGTCCGAAAAACAGGTTCTCTTCCAAATTGAACCTTTTAACGAGACGAGAAGGAAATAGGGGAGCCTCTCCAGATCACACAGCCTGCACTAGATAACAACCCTGTCTTCCTCGTAACAACCCTGTCGTCCTCGTAACAACCCTGTCGTCCTCGTAACAACCCTGTCGTCCTCGTAACAACCCTGTCGTCCTCGTAACAACCCTGTCGTCCTCGTAACAACCGCACGGCGCGTGCGGTGCGCCGCCTCATGCTCGTGCTCTCTAGTCTCCTCTCCTTCAGCGGGGTACAACAAACAGGTTCAATTAACTTCACCTATGACGTCATGGTAGCCATCCGAAGCCTGGAGATTCTTAGCCGTTCCGCCGTTATCATGGCCGCTACCGTGGTCAGGACCAGTGAAACTAGAAGAACAAGGAATAGAATCAATACAGTTTTTGATTTAGGTTAGTAAGAAATGAGGATGTAAAGAGTCTTTTCTATGTAATATAAATCAATCCACTGTTTGTTTGTGGATTGTTCTTCGTTCCTTATATCCAATAGTGGAAGATTATGCGGACATCATATCTTCATATTATATCCAAATTTAAAAAGGGAAAAGAAAAAAAGGAGTAGGGCTCCTTTTATATAAAATATTTCGTGTCTTTCAGAAAAGTATAGGTTTCCGGGCGGAAATGAAATCCATTTAATTATCATTGGGGATGGCAGACGGCGTCGGCGACAAATCAATCCGTCGTCCAAGCCACGCCGAAGAGAAAAAGGTAGTGACATTTCTTCGATACCGATCACACCTCTCGTCTAACAGTCAAAGATGACAGATATACTTTTTTATAAAATGTTCAAGCAGCGAAACAATTGCTACACGGGAACTTACAATACTAAGTACGAAGAACATCCCTTAAATGAAACTGGTACGACTACATTTGTAGGGTTAGAACTTGATAGCAACCTAAAATAGGATGAGCATATAAAATTTATAAGCAAAGAATTACATCAGGGAGCGTTTGCACTTGATAAAATTACAGATATAGCGAATATGCCCACACCCTTAGCGGCTTATCTTGGATATGTGAGTTGAGAGTGAGAGTCGGGCTACATAAATAATTTAATAAATCGCGATAAAATCCGTAAAAGTAGTTTTATTGTAATGTCTGACATTCGCGTAAACTTGAGACATCAAGTGGTTAATAAGAATCGATAACAGAATACTTGGACCAACAGTTTTCAGAACTGTTGTATGTTTATCTGTGTATTGGACCACGCTTCACTTAAAAATTACTGAACGTATTTTGTAACTTAGTTTTTAATCTGTCGAAACATCCTCGGCAAGGAATAAGGGAACGTAACTCCTTCTTTCTTTACAAGCTTATATCTCCTTCTCGATTTGAATTGCCCTCGTTTTCGAAAGACACTGAAATCGCAATTACCAACTTATTCCCGAAGCGCTTGACTTGCGAAAGAAGTTTTACTTTTAATAGTTAAAAAATGAATTGAAATAGATTTTACGTGGGTGATACCGCGGGGCACAGCTAGTACCTTATATGTGGGATCATTAATATCATCATTTTAAGGTTTCATCGGCTACACTGACCGTCAGAACGCTATCTTTAGTCCTACTGTGGGACTGTGGGTGTAAGCTGCACGTCCTGGTATCTAAGTACCTCGGAGACTGGAGACACTTAGATATGATGAAGCCTAGAGAAAAGGTTACACCTCCCGCCGCGAGCTAATATCTGGGCCGCGATCTAATGTCAATTTGTGGCGTTCAACAGTCGCGATCACTAACGCACCAATTCCTAAAACAAATGATCACTTTTTAATGTTCGGGTCAAACACCGCACGCGCCTCTGTTAAACGCGTACACAGAGTCACCGCCGACAGAGGCTCAATTTATTAATTCACCAGCTATTGACCAGTCAGCAAGCACTATGTACTAGAGGAATGAAGCCTAAACTAAGCATCAATGTTTCATTTAGATCATTTTGCAACACAACTGCGAAAATTATTTAAAATTTAATATAGAGTAGACGCCGTCTTTTTGTTGACGCAGGCCGAAAAGATGTACAAAAATAATGATTAAGACTTTGTGATTCTAGACTCGATCACGTAGCTTCTCCATTCTTATCTTAAGTATATGTGTACAAAATATGTTTATAAGGATCTCTCAAGAAATTGAGAGTTGGAATGCCGCGTTAAATCTGATGAGGAGTGAGAATATAATGATTTTTTGCACTTAACACTAGTCATGATTAGAGAGCAGTAGTTTACGGTTTAAAATAATGATTCCCTCATTTCATGCAAGCATTCACTTTAACTACGTTTCTATGTACATTGTTTTATATACAGCCCTAACCAGCCGTAGGTATAATGAATGTCATAGTGAGAAACCTGTTTTTATATTGTGTAATTTCGTATCGTGATCGTATAAATTCTGATTATGATGAGTTTGGCTATAATAAGGAGGTATCCATGTTCGATCGATATTAAATAAATTAGTAGAGAAGAGAAAAGAACTCTGTCGATGAATACTCTGTGCGCTTGTTCATACATTCAACTTTATTTAGAGAAATGGCGATTGCAATTGATTTATTTTTATTGCCATGGTTGACGCCACGCTGACACACATCTCTGATTTTGAATATGCAAAATGATGTTCTTTCTTGTTCGAATGATGCAATAGCTGCGTTGCAGCTGACGCGGGTCCTGGGGTGTCCTCTCGCTAGTTGCTCGCACTACACCTTCGTGCGGCGCACATTTGGCCACAAGTTGTTTAAAACTTTATTAATTCGTGAACATATTTCGGCACTTGTCAAAAATGACTATAGCAAGTTTTGTTTCGAATCGAATTAAATAAAAACAAGCAAGTTTTTTAAAAAATAGGAATAGGTTAACAGGTAGTCAACGATTCCGAGTGAAATATCGTGATAAAATTTCAAATACAGTTCCTAAGAATTGTGCAAAACGAACCCGAGTGTACTTTTTTATTTCGCGGGAAAATACATTTAAATAATGCACTGCCACTGAACCTGGCTGGGATCCGATGAGTGTGTGGAACTCGCTGATGCAACGAATGCCAACTACATGCGTACTGTAATTAGAAGCATTCCCATACAAACTCTTCAGCTTTATAATGTAGTTATATAATAACCCGCGTAAAATATATGAATTTACAATATTAGTTGGATTATTAATTTTTAATCAAAGACTCAAGAAATTGCACGTTGGGACCAGAGCCGGAGGGCAAGCCCTCAGAATCTCAGGATACCGAGGGATGGGTGGGGGCACGGATAGGGGGTAAGTCTACGTCCTGTGCCACTATCCAGAGGTGTATGGAGTGTGCGCCGATCGTTGCACAGCGCGCCAAAGAGGCAGAGCGGTGCCTAAAAGCTTATTTTGGAAATAACGATGAGCCGGTTTAAAAATTATAGGATACAGGACGATTTGAATAATCCATAGTATAGTGACACTAAACCAACCAGTAGAGGTGGCCACGAACTGCAATAGCTTGGTAAGTCACTACTGTCGTAACTGCTAAACTTACTACACCGATGTATCAGGCCACTCAGGAAGTATGTCGAGAAAAACATATATTTATGAGACACTGGCTGCCTCATGGTCTAGCAGTAACCATGTTCAACCAGAGGGTTTGAGTCCCGGGTCGGACAAAGTGTTCATGGGTTTTTCAATTTCTCATAACAGTCCGAAGTCAGAAAGTTGGTGGTGTAACACCCCCATGCCTCGCAGTTGGCTCGGCTCTATAGAGATGGCCGCCGTCGCCGACATTTGACTCGGACGACACTATTATTATAAATTATTCAATCCAATCATTTGTAAGTAAAAAAGGTACGTTTCAATTTTAAAATTTTCTTCCACTTTTTTGTACCTATTTAAAGTTGTAGTGTCTTACAGAAAAATGGGTACTACGCCGGGCACATTGTCGCGCTATGATTTTTTTATGAGATTAAATGTCACCTGAAACGGAACGAATCATACGATATCCTTCAAATCAATATTGACGCATGAAACTTTGTATTGAGGCTGGTGGGGAGTACTTTGAGTGTGTTAAGTCGTAACTACGTATATCTTTTCATACCGCGCGTCTTACGTCGTCTCTTTCCTGGTAAACTCCAATAAAACATATATAAACCCATGTTTCCTTTGCCGCAGACACGGCATCCTATTAGTTTCGAACGCCAGTAACCCAAATAGAGTTGCCCTTCGAAGGGCGGCCGCAATTGTCTCCAGCCTGCACCAGTTTGTCGCGTAATTGCCGCGCGACACCATTCCTGTCTCCTCGCCACACTCCGCATCTCTACGAAGTTTCGTAACTATAGTTATTCTTCTATATAATTTCATATAAATGATGTATATTCTATACATATCATTGAAATGTCATGAGTATATTGCTCGTATTAAGTAATTTACCTAATTTAGGATAATTTGTAGGTAGGGCCGCCTTCAGAGGCAATAAGGAAACTATTGTTTAATTGTGCTATGCTGAAATTTAAAAAAAGGAGACCGATTGGGAAGACATTCTTAACATTTTTTCGATCTGTGAGAGGCCTACATGGTAGCATGGTGCACATAACAACGTAAGACTAAATCTCAGACTATTATTCCTGTATGTATACGCAAAAAAAAAAGAAATCCCATCATTTTTAAAGAATTGTAAATGGATGGATGGATGAATTTCAAATTTGATACAATTGAAAAGTATTTGGGGAAAATATGTAGAAAGATAACATTTAAGTGTATCCTACATTCTATTTTATTATTTTTACGCTTGCATTCCCTTGTGTAAGACACTTTTTATAATGTAAGTGTCGACTGTCAAACACAACAATTTGACTTTTAAATGTTTCTTTACGAAGAGGTTGGGATTGTATTCCGATCTCTAACAAATAAGTGGTATCAATATTGGCGTAACAAACTGTCACCGCAAACTTGTACATTTAATGAGAGGAGGGTTCTAGTCAGGACCTGATACTACCACAAACGTCAACAAGGAGTCGTTTGAAGATTTTAATCCTCTCCAAGTTAAAAAGACATGTCGCCAAATTTTATTCCACTCCCGTCTACAGCAACTTCTGTGGACATCGGTTAATGAGCAAGTAGCTTCGAAGTACGATGCCTTTACCACACACATCTCAACTCCGCCACAATGATAGAGGACACCCCCCCAACATGGTTGCTGCAACATTTTAGGCTATTGCCGAAAGGTCGGGATTTTAAATAATGTATCTACATGTTATATAAAATATAAGGTTTGTTGGGTTGTTTCTTGTCGTCGTTTATAGAAGCAAAAAAGTAGGAGATAGAGTACTGCCGTCTCCAGGAACTTTGTTCAGAATTCTCTTACAAAGGTTTTGGACAAAAGATAAGTACCTTTTTACTAAAATATCCTATAAATTACTGGGTACGTCCATATAATTAGGCCGTAAGAGGGCAGTTGCCTCATCGACTGTGTTCCGTTAATATCGCACTCTACAGGGATAGTACAAAGACCATAACATGCGATTTTAGTCCCCTTGCGTATTCTTCTTCTATTTTTTTTACTATCTGTGATGGAAATGCTGCACCAGTCAGCCTGTATAAACCGAAATATGTTACAACAACAATATATCGAAATGAACAAAAATGTTAGTGAATGATGAACGTCGGAGCAATAATGAAAGTGGTTTCACTCAGTTAATTATTATTGTGTCGAACGAGGTGTGGGTGAAAACTAATTACTCTTACAATATCTACTAACTACTCGCTCCTATATGCAGTACTTTTTTACCAAACTGCGTCGCGCGAAGGAGGGCTATGTATTTATTTCGTCACTTCCTCTTCGGGAGCACGCTAGTTCTTTAATGTTGTAGGTCCAGAGAATATTTGTACCCTTTCCAAAATTTTGTTGCATGCCCTCGTGAGCTTTTACAAAAAATCCTTTTCCATTTGTCTTATTTATCATAATATACAATTTTTATATACAGGTATGAACACCCTGCAGTCGCCGGAAAACGAGCAACTCTATTAAACGCCAACAATTTTTTTTTCTAATGGGACCTATTATTGTTGGCGACGCTTTATGCCCTCGCCCCTACAGTTTGTCGGATCTACCGAAGACTTTTTTGTCTTCTAGCTTTAGGTAGACTAAAGGGGGGCAGACCCCCTCTTTTCCTAATAATAATAATTGAGCTCGTCTAGTTGTTTGGCTTGTCTGAGGAGGCCTTTCCTCCCCCCCCCCCCTATCTGACGGGTGGGGTTGGTTTGCGCTTTAAATCAGCTAGAAGCCGTGATCATGATTTGGTTTTTTGAGAGCTCTCTAAAATCGCGTTATATTGTTTCTATATTCGTCTAAGCTCACAATTTACGATAGTGAACCCGGGTTATTTTCGTAAGTGGTGTGTGAGTTTGGCGTTCTGTCAGTCATATGTTCTAACTGTGTTTGACTATGTGTAAGGTTTCAACGCTCGACTGGTACGAGCGGTGTTCATATGATTGGTTCTATTGTTTTTGTATATTTACGCGAATGTTATTCATTGTTGTGTCTTTAACGGATTTTATCGCGTTTCTTTAGATTTTCTTGTGGAATGAGACAGAGTCACCGTCATGAACAAATATGCCAAAAATCCTTGTGCTGCTTGTTATACAATAATTGTAAAAATATGTTAGAGTTATAAATAATAAATGGAAGAGAATATAATATATATAATAATAAATTAATATATATCTATATATATATTGTTTTTTTTCTTAAAAAAATTAAAGAAGAAAAGGTAGTAAAAAAAGTATACACCAAAGTCAAATAACAAGAATAAACTAATAATTTTTCTTTAGCTAGTATGTCAATTTGGTTCTAAAAAAATTTATTAGTAATAAAAAAAATTAATTTGAAATTTTATTTAGCTATAGGACATAAATACAATTTTAGGAGATAATAACAACGGAATATATTATATTATATATTTTTTAACAAATTCATACAGAAAGATGAAGGCGTGTCAAAGTATAGATCCACAAATTTACTACAGGAGTTGATGACTCTAACCATTCTGCATAGTGGAGAATTCAAACCAGGGACAGACAGACAGACAGTCGCGGGTATCTGTTTGGGATCCGAAAATTTATCAGCTCCAAAAGTTGAGTACATTTTATTTTGTTCCTTATAATCTTATATAGAAATACAGCATCGAGAATTGTTGTTCATGTGGCAAAAGCATGGAAACCAGTTCTAGTAACGCGAGAAAAGTATTTAAGTCGATCGGTGTATGACGTCAATTCCTTAGATTTAAATACCAATAGAGAACGCACCTGTCGTTATTTTCTGGCCACATAAATCTTTTCTGGATTCTTTCTAACCTAAGAGTATGGGTTGCATAATGTGGTCTCCACACCTGTATACAGTATTCCATTATACTTCTAACTAAACTGTTATAAAGTAGAATTTTGGTTTTAGGATTACGAAATTCCTTGAAGTTCCTCATTACGAAACCCATCATCTTAGTAGCCTTTGCTACGACTCGCTCGATTTGAGGAATGAAAGTTAGTTTTTATCAAAAATTACGCCCAAATCTTCAACCGTTTCAACTTTCTGGGTTACTTCAACAACATTGTAACTATATTTAATAAGTTTGTTTTTTCGGGAATAGGTTACAGTGTTGCATTTTTTATGTTTAATTTTATAGAATTACCGTCACACCGTTGTTTTAACTTTAAAAGATCATTTTGCAATAAAATAGTATCATTCGGAGAGTTAATTATTCGGCCGATTTTTAAATCATCAGCATTCATATAGGCTTTGGATGAAGACAAATAATTTGTAACGTCATTTATGAAAAAAATTAAATAGAACGGGCCCCAAATGCGTTCCTTGAGGTACAACAGAAGTAATAGTACGAGTTGATGACCTATAACCATTCAGAACTATATAAAAAATTCGATTTTCTAAATATGATTTTATAAGAGTTAATCCAGATCCAGTCTATCCATAAGCAGATAGTTTATGAATTAATGTTCCATGTGACACTTTATCAAATGCCTTGGAGAAGTCTGTGTATATAACATCACATTGCTTACCCCTGTCCACGGCGTCAATCATATACTCTGAAAAAGTGGCTAAGTTTCTGAAAAAGTGACTAACCTTGAAGGCACGAATCCATGTTGGCAGTCTTTGATGAACAACATTAGGTAGCTTTGAAAATACGTACAAATTAGTGCCTCGAGAATTTTTGCAAATGTAGATAATATAGAAATGGGTCTATAGTTTCTAACATCAGTGTTATCGTTAGATTTATTAAGTGGTATTATTTTAGCAATCTTCCAGTCGTCCGGAAAGACGCCTGTAGAAATACATCTGTTAAAAATTTGCCAGAGTGGAGTAACAAGTCTCGAGGCGCAATTTTTAACAAAATATGGGGGACAATTTTCATGCCAGGCCTATAAAGGCTGAGAGGTACTAATGTGATTGTTATTATTGTGAGGATCAAAAACAGACAAAAAATATGTGGCAAGCATCTCACAAATTTCTGTGGCATTAGATGCATTATTTCTTCCGTAAAAAAAGACATTGGGGTATGAACTAGAGGCTCCGCGCTTGGTCTTAAAATGTGACCGAAACAGTTTGGGGTTGGTTTTAATTCCATTTTCAATACTTTACAGATATCTGCAATGACATTGAATAGCCAAATGTTCACGTCGTTTGCTAATTAATTTAAAGTCTAATACATCCATTGGATTGTTATAAGTTTTAAAGCGCTTTCTTATTTTATTTTTTCATTTAATAATCGCATTAGCTGATGATTAAACCAAGGTGGAAATTGTTTGTTCTTTTTTCTCTTTACGGGAACAAACTTATCTATGACCTGCCCTAATTTGAGATATTATTAATTTAATTTATCTGAACCATTGAGTTGACATCAGCTAGTGTTTTCAACTCTTCGTTCCAGGGAAAGTTATTTAATTCTGTACAGATACCTTCATAGTTCGCTTCATAAAAAATATGTGATTTATTAAAGGGGTTGCTAGGTAGAGATATTATTATTTTGCAAGATAAATATATGTCTAGTGGGGGGTGTAATAAGTCTATTATACTATCTGAACCATTGAGTTGACATCGGTTAGTGGTTTAAACTCTTCGTTCCAGGGAAGGTTATTTAATTCTGTACAGATACCGTCATAGTTCGCTTCATAAAAATTATGTGACTTATTAAAGGGGATGCTAGGTAGAGATGTAATTATTTTGCATGATAAATATATGTCTAGTGGTGGGTGTAATAAGTCTATTGGTACCAAGGGAGTAGCTGATTTTATATCAAGCTCTATAGATTTTGTTGTTATAACAAGGCCCTTGCCGGTTCAAAATATTATTTAGCTGTATTAAATTATTAGTGTGCAAAATTTTAAATATCAGTAGATGGGTAGCTAAGATTTTATTTCCAGTCATCGAAACGTCTAAGTCCCAGTTGATTGTGCCGAAATTAAAGTCTCCACATATGCAGACTGGTGTGTGGGTTAATCCTAACACCCTGTTGCAGTTGCTAAGAAAATACTTAACGGTATATTGTGTCACTGGCGGTGGAATATAGACAGCGCAGAGAGCCAAACCACGAACAGTACGTGAGACAACCGCATCAGTTGTTATTCACAGGTCTTCAGAGCTCCCCGCTCCCTATGCTACTATTTAACCACGTTTCAGTTAAAATAATTACGTCGTAATTACTACAACAAAGATTGCGATAGAATGAAGCTGTTTTAGTTCGCAAGCCTCGACAATTTTGATAATAGATATGTAAGTTAGTGAATTTAAGTCAAATAAGTTGCAAGAATACATTCAATTAATTAAACCTAAATTTGTAACAGTAATTATTTCAATTTGTTTAGTGACTCAACATTTCTTATAAGTAAATGCTCAGTTGTATCGTTTTTTCTGATAAATATTTTCCCGTTTCTTATCCATACATACTTGTATCCTAGTTCCTTAGCCTTAACTCTTGTCGCTGCATGAAGGGCTTTGTTCGATGGAGAGAGATGTTCACATACATAAATTGGGGCTTCAGGTCCCGTAAAGTTGAGGTGACAGCTATTTAATTTACCATTTGAGTTGGATTTATTAAATTTTATGCATGCATATTATCATAAGACAGGTTTTTAAGAGGTATTGTAGACCATCGCTATACACTTGGATCCGGCTGGGTTATGTCGCAGATGTATCATGGTGACCGGCCATGAGCGGGATCCGGCGGTTGTGTTGAGGGTGCATCTCGACACACCGACCCTGAGCGGGATCCCTTGGTTGTGTTGTGGGTGCACCACGACACACCGGCCCTGAGCGGGATCCGTTGGTTAGGTTGCAGGTGCATCATGACACACCGGTCCTGGGTGGAATCCTGTGAGTGTCGCGGGAGCATCATGAATGACATGGTGACAGCGCCAATACAGCGATTATATTGAACAACCAATTTTAACACAAAGATTTATTCCCAGTCTTTGCCGACTGTGTGTCTGTTTACGTCATAGTACCGGAGTGAACGCTTCGGTCGTCAGCCTGTAGCGCTTCGTGTGGCTTGTCAGACGCTGAAGAATGCAAAAAGATAGCATAGCTTCCATTTGTACGGATGTATCTATCGTTTAGCTTCGTATCCGATAGCTTGCGATTGTTATGATATAAAAAAATGTATTTTTGTCATTACAATTTTACTTATGTGACACGGTAAAACAATTTTCAGCTGTTTCAAATTCCGCTCAGACATTATTTGAACAATGAAAATCATTTGCGGAATATCAAGTGACTCGCAGCCCCTGCCCCTTAGTGCACGCGCGAAAGCCTCCGCGGCGACACGTCCAATTGGACGACACAAACCAATTAATTCAATTAATTAGACACGATGTACGGGTGGCTCTTAGAGAGTGTACAGCATTTTATTGTGGTAAGTCATGTCGTAGTGTTTATTAACATCACTCTTATTTAATGGTTTATAAAAGCATCTTGAATAAATAACTGCGTGGTTTCCGACATTATTTTTAATGAATAAAACCTTAATATATTAAAGAGGGGCAGACGAGTCACTCTCTAACTCTCCTTCCCTCCTTTGGGACACCGGCTACTCACGAACCAAACGAAACGCGGCAGTACGGCTGTCATTTTACGTCGAGTCGCTTTAATGTGTGATGTGAGCAAGAGGTCCCCAGGCGGGTCGCCTCAATTCAGCATAGCGCTATATGTTACGAAGTGCATCTGTAGTTTACATGACGTACATGATTCGGAGGTGAAATGTCCCACAAGAGTGGTTAGCGAGTTACGGAGGAGCTAATGCTAGGGCCTAAGAGGCAGAAGGCAAGTTCTTCGCATAAATGTAGAGTGTTTTTTTAAGTCAACTTCAGTAAGCAGTTAGTATTTTTTAAGGTTCCGTAGGTTATGTAGGTATAGATTTATATAGGTATAAACGTGACCCTTATATTATTATTACAATTGTCCGTCTGTCTGTATCTCTATCAAGGAAAATTAGAGGGTCCCAAACTAAAGGTTCCCCGTCATGGAGGATCATGAAATTTAAAAAAGGGGGAGATGACATTGCCTCACCTTCATAGTATCTTATATATAAAATTCTGGTGTCACAATGTTAGCTACCTTCTTCCTCCAAAACGGCTTTACCGATTTTTACTAAAGTTTATAAGCATATTCAGAGAATCGGCATCACGCGTAAATATGGCCTATTATGGACCGTAGCTACGCGGATGAAGCCGCGGGGCGCAGCTAGTATTATATACAGATAGAGCGTGATCTCTATTGACTGGATCATTTATTGTTGCTAGTGGTCATGTTCTTGCTAGTGGTCATGTTGTTGCTAGTGGTCGTGCTGAGTTCGAATTTCCTCTTTCTTAATCATAAAAAAAGAACCATGAAATGTATACCTGCGGCGTTTTGGATAATTATGGACGCATGTCCTCATCAGGAATAAATTTAAAAAAGTTGTAGTCGTATCGCTAACATTTGCAGTACAATCACGAGCTGTGCCTGCACTTGTTGTGCCGGCTGTTGGCCAACACCGGGGCCAGGCCGCCGCTTTAAATTTGGAGTACAATCACGAGCTGTGCCCGCACTTGTTGTGCCGGCTGTTGGCCAACACCGGGGCCAGGCCGCCGCTTTAAATTTGGACGTGTGCAACATGCAAGCGATGATAAAAGGCACCCGTCCGTAAGAGGCAGTTTGATTGCTGAATTGCAGACGGAGCGGGCCAGCACGACCTGTGTGGTATCTCTCGCTTACTCGGCGTGGACTTACTGCCGATTTGTAAGTTTGCTGGGGCTGGAGGTCAAAACTTCCGCATGACATGTGGGCGTCGGTACCTCCGGGGGCCTTGAAAAAGATGGTCTAAATCATCATCATCCTGTACCGAAGCTAACGTATGAACTTTTCTTTTTATATTGTGTTAAGTTTACGCGGATGTCACTCATTACAATAAGACTTCTTCCACGGGGGGACCGCCCGTGGTTATGGTCGCTGTAAGACTGCTGAAACGTCGGATTAGTTAAATAATTCAATAAACCGAGATAGAATCCGTAAGAGTAGTTTTCCTGTTATGTTTAGGAAGAATGCGGTGAGGAAATCTGGGATGCGATCCTGCGAGAAGCTGGAGCCAGGAGTACCGTGTTCATCACACGACAGGTATTTTTTCCTCTTCGGATCTGAATGCTGCTGTGGAAGCGAGGCGAAGCCCTGTACAACTCAATCGGATTGCTACGAGTCCTCGCCTTAAAAGGGGGATCGACTCCCCACTCTCCCTCACATGGGGGAGATGCATGCAGATATCAGGATGTTTATAATGACAAATTTAAATATTGTTATCACGGCCAGAGGGACCGCGGGGTCCGAGAGAGGACCGATTTGCACGAAATAACTATGACGGTCTCGGGCGTATGTATGTTATTGCTGATGGAGCAGATCATGGCCGTAGGCCCGTATCCCCCTACCCTCTTACGGGTGAATGTAAGAGACGGGTACCTACTACCTACACCTGTCAGAGCTACATTACTCCCGTGGAGGTCACGCCAATGTTATGTAAGGTCGAGGTACACAATATTGGCGTTCAAAATGCTTGTGCTGTCGCGCTTAGTGAGGTTTCAGTCCGGACAAAGTACGTATGGTTCAAGGGAATGGGGGCCAAATTTTACTTATGCTTTTGAGGGCGACGAAAAACATTAATAAAATACGGCGATAAAATAGAATACTGTGACTCCTCCCTTAAGCAATAAAGTGTGGATATAAAATATTTTACAATTTTATAGAATTTTGCAGGGATACTTTATTATTATTACCCATCATCGTCATCTTTAGCCGGATGATGTCCACCGCTGGGCGTCCCCCTCACAGAACACCACAGGTCACAATCTCGAGCCACTTGGATATTTATATGCATTTGAAAGTAAGAAATGAAGCACATCCGCAATTTTCTTTTGTCATTTGCAAGGATGGAGCTGAAGGATAATGTTTTTCGTGTATATCTTGTATGTATGTATGGTCCACTAAGGTTCTGCAGTTGAGGCCGCATTTAGGAAAACGAAGCGTTGGTCGACCGTTCACCAGGTGAGACGATCTCCGTGCAGCAGCCGGTCCGGGATGGATGCGAGCAGCAAGAGGTTGGCCGTCCTTGCGGTTATTAAGAGAGGCCTATGTCCAGCAGTGCACCGATAAGGGCTGATAGTGATAAATGATAATGCATGTATGTAAGATTCTTTATTCCTAATATATTGAAATGTTGAACGAATTTTTTATATTGGGGTGGTAAACAACAGGACTGAAGAGGCCAAGTTTTTTTCTTTTCAGTGAGCAGTCGGATTTCTTGTTCTCCTTTTATTTATTTAACAGATATTATGTATTGTTTCTTAATGCGCAGCAATACCCAGATGCCCTCATGTTGCGCATAGCATGTGCCTTAGCAAGACTGCTCAACAAAGACGCACAAAGTCCAGTAAACTCCACACCGAGCAGCCCAGTCATCAAGAAATCGTCTATCAAGTCTAAACCAACATGGCGCAGCTCCTCGGTTCACACAGACAATAGACATCAATTAAGCAAATGTCCTTTCACTTCATATAATACTTTGTCAGCTGTTACCAAGAAAGAGATAGACGCATACAACTCCTCGGAAGAGATTCGTTCGCTAACATCTGGCGCGGCCGCAATAGACCCAGCCGGCAAAACTGAAGATGCAGTGATATCTCCGTGTATGATCAGCGATAGGCGCAGCCTCGGAATACACTTGGAAAAAATGCGAGTCACAGAAATAACGCCGGAGGAAGATGACTTGACTGTCAGCTTTGACATAAGCCCCAAAATCATGTCTCCGAATTCAGATTCTGTCACTCCAGAATCCGATCCTATCTCTCCAAAGTCTGAGCCACTATCACCAGCCCCCACTACCGCAAGGCGAAGCTCTCTAAAGCCAACGACAAGAAAGACGAGCGTTGCCTTAGAAAATTATCAACGGCGAGGATCTTGTGTATCTCTGAGACAGCGATTGAACAGTATAAGTTTGGTAAGCTCTGAGAGACTTCCATACTTGAAGGAGAAATTTGGAACGCCGGAAAAAGTGATGCATTTTTTTGGTCGCTGTTTCGTAAAATTCTTCACAAATTACGGGTAAGAAACAATCGTTTGATTAATTGAATTCCAAGAGTTTGATAATAACAATGCGTCAATTTTTGTAAGATGTAGTGCCATGCTGCATTGCAGCGGAATAGGGCCCAGACGACTGGTACCTCTCACTCACTTGATACCGTAAAGTGACAACTACGATGTTGCGTTTCGTGTGGTTTGTGACTGGCCGGTGGCCCAATGGGCGAAAAAGATGGCAACAACGCATCGGCATACTATGCCGATGCGTTGTCCTCTTGCTGATGCTGATGTTCATGGGCTTTGGTAGTCGTAGAAAAGCTCTGATTACTCGTTTGTCCCCCTATACTATATAATAAATCTAGTGGGCGCCATCTTCATTATTACATAATTGTCGACAAACTGTGAAATTTGTAACGTTTTTGTTGTTGTCGTGTTTGTCGTGTTGCACGTGTACCTTGCCACTGGACTGGCTCTACTGACTCAGTGCATATTTCATTGTCTGTTTATTTTCGCGATTCATGTTATATCAAGATGACACTTGACTCCTCACCTTGTGTCAAGGTAATCTTAACGACATATAAAAAGGGCATAAAAATGTACATAGTCTTTATATGCTTTTAGGTATGACACAATGATAAGAGCGACGGGAAGGTACTTCTGTACGTTCCTGCAGTCTGTGGACAACATCCATCAGCGCATGCGCTTCACGTTCCCGCACATGAGGTCTCCGAGCATGCAGCTGACGCGCGCGCACAGGCACGGGGCAGAGCTGGTCTACAGCAGTGGCAGAACTGGATACACGCATTATCTCATGGGTAAATGTTACATCAAGCCTTTGACCACCGAAGTAAAGAGATGATATGGCTTACGGCCACCGGTGACCGCCGCGGCATTTACGGTGTTACGTCACTGCGCCACACCGGACTGGAACACAAATTCACACGTCGAACTCACAATCATAATTTATTATTTTAAGTTTTGTTAGTAGAAATGAAAGCCCGGAACTTCCTCAGGACAATTGTACGAGATAGCCGAAGACATCTTCTCCCTGAAGCTGAAAGTGTCGATAGTGAAAGAGAGTATGGAGGGGAACTACTACGTGGCAGTACTTCGTCTCGAGTTCGACAACAGCGACTATGTGAGTACTATCAAACATGTGCTTTCTAACAAGCACTTAGTATGGTATGGGATAAGTATGGAAGTAGTTAGCGCTACTGACTACAAGAAACTCACTGAAAATCCCGTCCATCCGCTTCCATCGCATGCATGGCCCTACCTATGACGACCGGCTGGCACAGTGGTAGCATAGTTCGATGTATGTTGCTCCGGAGGT
>JAFELO010000992.1:403493-415631 GCA_017140195.1 Eumaeus atala
AATCCAATAGGGAGGATAACTGCGTGCTGCTCTCTGCTTGGGACCAGTGATAAACATAATCAAATCAAAAACCAAACATAACACCTAAGACAGCAAGACTAAATTAGTACTTTTTGCGTTCTTCAGAACAACTAAATGAGTATAAATCTAGTGTAGTTTTGATAGATTTTGACATCCGGACATCACCTCAGCACAACCGTGAACAGGGTTGCTGTAAAGTTTCTAAAACATTGAGCTTGTTAAATAGCCAAATAAATCGCGATAAATCCATTCAAATAGTTTTATTATTAATACGTTCATAATTTCATTCAAATCGGTTACTTTGGCCATGATTATAAAGGTTAGTTAGCTAATAAAAACACTGTCATATAGGAATGCATCTCGACTCCAAACCTAGTCTCGACTAGACGAGCACTCACAGCAAAGCATTAAAGTTGTACTGGAATTCTATTCTCTCCCACAGCATCAGTTTTGGTGTAAAAAAAATGTTCTTCTTTATTGTATGTTATTGGAAAGAGGAGAGAGAGAGAGAGAGAGAGAGAGAGAGAGAGAGAGAGAGGTCCGCATCGTGTCTCATGAACCAAAAATACCAATAAATTTGCCACGGGCCAAAAAAGTTACATTTGATGTATATAGATAGTTTAACATAAATATGAAGTAAGTGTAGTGAATATATAATCTAAGTAATGTTGACATTGGCAAATCTGATAAGGGAGCCGTCTCAGGAATAAGAATAAGATGTAATTGTGTCATACGATGTGGCGTATTTAAAATTTTACCTATCTATTATCTAGATATGTTTCTTTAAATAGGTCTTCTAAACTTTAAAATAAAATTCAACGTTGAAATAAATTCAAGAATAGGTATTTATTTATATTCCTGCTGGTTACATAGTAACATCACACATTGATAAACAATAACTCGTTATGAATGAATTTTTATTTACCAGGCTGATTGATAACTGGCTGAAACGACGAGCTTAAAAAAAGACAGGCAAATCAAATTTATTACATTATATTCTATCATTATTTCGAAAATAAAACGCCAAATTAATTTATTCAAACTGATAGAATTTGTGTGAACTTTCTCTGTCGTAAACTTTCTCAACAATAGAAAGAAACGAAATTGTGCGGTGTTAGAGTTTTACATTTTAAAAGGGAAAACAAATTAAAATTAAAGTCAATCTAGACAGTGTTTTACGTAATACTGCTCCTGCATTGGGTACAATTCACACCTGGGTAATTGATTTTAAACGTGGGAGACAGAGCTGCGAGGATGGACTGGACTGAAAGCGGAAAACCTGCGCCGTAGAAAGCAAAAACGATATTATCCGTCCCGGCAAACTGATGGCGACTGTTTTTGGGATGCTCGTGGGATTATTTTAGTGGATTATTTGCAAAGAGGAAAAACACTAAAAGTATTATGCAAGCTTGCTGCAAAATTTTTGTGAAGAAATCCGAAAGAAACGGCCTCATTTAACCAGAAACAAAGTTTTATTCCACCACGACAACGCACCTGTGCACTCGTCAAGGGTTGCCGTTGCCAAACTCCATGAATTGCGGTTCGACTTGTTAGCTCATCCCTCCTATTCCGCAGATCTGACTTCGACGACTTCCACTTATTCTCGAATCTCAGGAAATGGTTAGTTGGCCAAAAATTTTCATCAAATGATGAAGTCATTGTCGCCGTAGACGAGCATTTTGAGGGGTTAGAGAAAACACCGTATCAAACTGGTGTAACGGCGTTGGAGAAGAGCTGGACTAAATGCATCGAGCTACAAGGAAAATACGTTGAAAAATTTTTTTAATACTTGTGAACTACGGGCAGTAAGAGTTCCATAAGTCTTAAATAAGATTTATCTCTTTTACTTGGTTCTGCTCACAATCAGGCATTATTAGCTGTCAGATACTAGTAGCACTCTACGTCTAGTTGTAGCGTTATGGTATATGCCTTCCTCGATATGTGGACTATTCAACACAAAAATATTTTCTCTATTCGGGCCAGTAGTTCATGTGATTAACGCGTATAAACAAACAAACAAACTCTTCAGCTTTCTGTTATTAGTGTTGATTTTTAAGTCTGTAAGCGAGGTCTGATATAATTGTTATGAAATAATAGAACTATTATGTACAAAGAACCAACCGACCTGGATTGTCACGGTACTATAAGATACCTACCTAGCTACATACATAATAAAGTTG
Source organism: Eumaeus atala (assembly GCA_017140195.1). NCBI lineage: Eukaryota > Metazoa > Arthropoda > Insecta > Lepidoptera > Lycaenidae > Eumaeus > Eumaeus atala. Next base: position 405,695 of record JAFELO010000992.1, read on the forward strand.
AACCGTTTCTTGTTCGTTAATTTTGTTGAACGGACTACATATTTCGATGTCGAAGCCACCATCACCACAAGCCTGGGCAATACATAGCTGAACTACGCCTCAAATATCGATGAGCAGAGAGATAGAACCACGACGACTTCATCATTACAATTAGACTGATCTGTATACGGCAGGTGGAGACGGTGGGCACCGTGTATATGGTGGTGTCGGGCGCGCCCGAGCGGCGCCGCGCGCACGCCGCGTGCACCGCCAGCGCTGCGCTCGCCATCGCCAGGGCGCTGCCGGTGCTTACCATCGGTACACGTTGTTGCACTAGTCACACACAACTCACTCTTCTCACAAATATGACCAACTCTGACTTCCCATTTTACCCCTCCGCGATCGCCTTTATACCACAGTATGGCACAGCACAACATACCACAGCCGATTGGCAGTCATCGCCCGGTTCACAAATCACATGTTTGACAATATTCGCGAAGAACGAACAATAATGACCAATTAATGTTTGCAGGCATTCATTCGGGGCCGTGCGTCGCCGGTGTCCTGGGCCTGATGCAGCCCCGGTACTGTCTGGTCGGAGATACGGTGAATACGGCGAGCCGAATGCAGACGAGCAGTGAGGTGAGAAACTGTAGTTGCCTAAGATAAAAATAAAACTGTTTTATTTCAAGAAAAACATTGCAGGAATTTCCAGCCGATATAAGTTATTGTGGATAGAGTTGACCAAGGTTCACATATTCATAACACGTTCTGAATGTTGTGTTTTCCAAACTATAAAATGTTAGAAGCAAACTCGGCGAAAACAGAATGAAATAATTATACCATTATATTTGAATTAATGGTAAAAACGGCTCCTCAATGGTTTAGTTATCTACATCTCTAGGAAAGGCACCAATTTTTTTTTTGGACCCGAACGTATGCTGCAGAAGCAATGAGAAGCCCAATACACCTTCATCATTAGCCAGTGCTCGATGGGCAACGAGAAAGAACTTCGATAACAAAGATCCTAGTCCAACGATGACATTGATCCGATCAAGCAAGATCAGGTGGTACTTTTCATCTGCAGCCGCCCGAGTGTGCAGAAATATGCCATTGTGTAAATACGAAAAATGTCACGTGTGTTATTGAATTACAGCCAGGTAGAATACAGATATCGGCGAAAACTGCAGCAGAACTGCCTGCAGGGAAGTTCAGGTTGCGTCGACGTGGTCTCATCAAGGTTAAGGCAAGTATATCTGTCTGTGTGGTATTTTTGAATATATCGTAAGAGGTAGTGCCATGCTGGATTGCAGCGGAATTGGGCCGACACGATCCGGGAGGTACGTCTCGTTCACATGATACTGACGTCATCTTCGGTGCCGCGATTCGTGCGGTTTGCGAGTAGCCGGTGGCGCATTGGTCGGGAGAAGGAAAAGAGGCCAACGCATCAGTATAGTAAGTCTGCGGATGTTTATGGGCATCGGTAGTCATAAAAAGGCTTTGATTGATTTTTACTGTAAAAAATTTTATCCCTGCACACACTCAAGTCATACACCAGTAATACTTCTTGACAGTTTTGACACAAAGAATTTCCTTCCTTCTGGCATCGTGGGTAACAGATTTTGTAGTACACAAGTAGTGAGTGAATGGTCACCACGCTCGGAAGCAGTGCTTCATGTGAAGGGGGTGTATTTCTTACATAAGTTAAATAAAATAGAATGTAATTCAACTGTAAAGCAGTTGTCCCGCACATACAAAATAAAATAGAATGTAATTCAACTGTAAAGCAGTTGTCCCGCACATACAAAATAAAATAGAATGTAATTCCACTGTAAAGCAGTTGTCCCGCACATACAAAATAAAATAGAATGTAATTCAACTGTAAAGCAGTTGTCCCGCACATACAAACCTTAACAACTGCATTTGGTTTCTTGCTCGTGCATCGTGCTCATTCAGCTCTTTGTTTCGAACATGTTATGAAACCTTTACGGAGCGTAAAGCAATTGCAATTTGTAACGTTTCAGGGTAAGGGTTTGATGGAGACGTTCTGGCTAGAAGGAGAAGTAGAGGAGGTGGAACAGGATGAAGCGCTTCAGCTCTTCTCGGCTCTTTGCGGGGAAGATTAGTTACAAACAGTCTGCGAATTAGTTTTTATACTTTAACTAAAGATTATTTACGTTGTAACTTATTATCTTATAACTCTAATGGCAAATGTGTATGAGCGGCAAAGGAGATAAAGATTAGTGGGTAAACACTGTAAACATAGGGTCGATTTCACATATTCCTGTTAAATGGTATAAGCGGAAAAGGAGGTAAATAAAGCTTAGTGGGTAAACGCTGTAAACTTACGGTCGGTTGCACAAGTCTCTATTTAACTCCAGGTTACCTCCTATTCCGGATTCACAGCTTCCTGTAAGAGATTATTGATTAGAAGCATTTATTTTGTAGTCAAGTGTTAAGCATCGAATACTTACTTGACACATTAACAATTATTAACAATCATCATGAGACCACCCTTTATGTCGTGGGTAGCCCGCAGATATCTCGACTATAATGTTAATCAATTTTTTCCTAATTCTAAAAGAAATCATTCACAAAGTGAAATATGATTTGATTTTGAATATTAATTGTATGCTTTTTTGTTAGTATACGCAAAGAAGCATACAATTATAACTGAATAAATAAAGAATACAAAAAACGACATCACGCGGTATTCCCAGGCGGTCGCCGATCACCCATCCACCAGATCCACGGACCGGGCGAGAGTCATGGTCTGGACACTGGCGTCTGTTGATTTAAAATTACCTTACATATATTATATAAAATTACAAATTCTGGCTTAAGTAGTACGAACGTAGAACAGAGTGAATAGATTCAAATTTCTTCAAAAAAATGTCATAGTTAAGTCGTTTCCTAATCGATATGCAGATGTGTGAGGATCAAAATAATACATAAAAAGTACCTATGTTCTTCTCTATATCTTTTTTTTAGAATAGGTGAAAAAGAGACATGAAATGAAACGCGCGTTTTGTCACATTCTTATTTTGAAGAGTGTACTTATTTCAATTTACACGAGAGAAACGTTTTTCTTCCTTTTAGATAGAAAAGGTACACCCCGTCGTGGATGGTAACGTTTACCTGCCCAATTACTACAATTTAAGACTGTATCTGTAATTTTATACCTATACTTGTTACAGTTTTAATTAATATAAAAGGACTTTACATTGGGGCAAGGAAACTATAAGGGTTTAATTAGACTTTTAAATACATTTATTTCAATTGGTCTTTCCACATTCACAATCATGAACAACCTTAAAATAGTACAAGAACAACAATGGGATTAATACAGTTTTTGATATTGGTTTGTATAATGTGAGGACATGAAGTATTATCTGGTTAGTTGTCCGAAAATCCCGGCTGAAACTTGGATGGTCCTTTATATATATAATTATTGTTCCATAACCACTAATTGTCACGGATTGTCCTTCATTCCTTATATTCACTATTTTAAGAACATAGAGTTAAATAAACAAAAAGAAAAAGGAGTAGAGCTCCTTTTATATAAATTATTTCGTGCATCGTTACATATTTGATATTCTGTATATCACGAATATATAGGTACCCGGCGAAAGAGAAAATACTATTTAATTGTGATTTGGCGGTGGCAAGTAGCGTCAGCCATCACAAATACATCTATATATATCATATACTCAATTGATACCAATATAAGCAAGAAATATATGAATATGATAATACAAACTATTTCATTACCTCACCCTCACGCTCTACCATTTTAGTTGTTGCAGGGTAGCAGGTGCGCCTATGCAGATACGCTCATTTCCCTTCTGAGTAAGATATTGAATATATTTCCGTGGTCCTCTACATGTACATGTAAAACAAGCCCTGTATAGTATTTCGCTAGGGCTAGGCAAGCATGGTATAAATGTTAGGGACGTACTGATACCCGGAGCGGCCTTTTTTATGAAGAAAACCGGTCCCACATAGAGTCAGCAGTCGCTGGGGTGCCCTGTCGCTGATAGATCCGTGACAACCCGTCCGAAGGCTGTCGCAGTGGTTTTCAATAGGTAGTGGCACGATTCTCGAGCTGAGGCCGACACACCCTTCCGGCTCACCCAGGGTCGGTTGGGTCATGCATAAAAGCATTTTCCCTGCGTAAAAAAGTACAGATAATACTATATTATTATTTTAAATTTACCATTAATGCTCGAACTTTTAGTCCTTTTTTTAGAACTTTTAACCCTACTTCGAGAAACGATAGTTTAGGGTATTTCAAAAAAATTAAAACATTGTCATCAATTTCAGCTGCCGAGGCACTTATAACTTTGGGACTACTCACCTATTAGGCTACTCCGACTAGCTACAGGGCTAGCAGATTGCTGGCGTATAGTGGTCTCTACCATACCTTACATTTTATTAGCAAATAGGAAATCTATTCTTAGGAGCCTGTCAGTGTAGATAGATAAAATATAGTTTAATGTTTATGTTGAATATCAATAACGTTAAATTCTAGGCCAGCCGGTTCTATTGTACCCGTGTCAAGGTACAGCCAACTCAATACTTTTTACACGTTAATCAGAAGTGGAAAATATTTTTATCCGATTGCATAACGCAATGAATGCATGATGATGAGTTCTGTTTTTAGAGGGGTCAAAAGAGTATTGGGGCCTTTTGACGAATACAGATTCTCATAGACGTTCGCGTTAATTTGAACGCGCTAACCTCAGGAAAAACTGGCCCGAATCTCTAAATTGTTTTGATTTATATTTATATGTATTGAATTATCATTTATCGAGGGAAGCTATATTGTGTTATGTATCATGACGCTACGACTTATAGGACCGGAGCTACGCGGGTGAAACCTCGGGGTGCAAACATCTTTTATACGAACAGTTTCGAGACCCTAACTGTGGATCTTGGTATCTTGTAAATCTAAACCATAATCTAACTCTCTTTATAAAATGAAATGAATGGGAAGTCTAGTGTCACAAATTAATGAGTAGACCTGTCTATAAGTACAAGTGAATAAATAATGGTGCCTGACTGTAGAGGCGGGTAACAGCTGACCGTCGCCTGTCTCCTTTACCGATGCCTGTAAACATTAGCACAGTGGCTATGCAACTGTGTTCTCCTGCCTCTCCGTACCTTTCAAGAGGCGACGTTTCACGTCTAAAACGCCTTTTAGACGTGAAACGTCGCCTCTTGATAAGGAGGCACTGGTAACACTGGCTGCAAGCTAGCATGAGCGCTATGTGTTACACTTAGCTAAATCATATGATTTGGGTGATAAAAAATACTTATGTGTTTCATAATTTATTTTAACAATTGTGTTACCATATATTTATATGCTGGTAATTATAAACATTTGAAGTTACAGTTGGCACTAGTAATAACTAGGACGGGCAAATCTACGATGAACTCTTAGGGATAGTTAACATCACAAGTACCATTACAAGTTTTTGTGTTAAAACTGTGGCGTAGCGTGTGCGAAGCGGCTCTGCTAGGAGTATAGAGAAAAGTAAACGCCCAACTATGTTTAGTTCGTCTTAATTGTACACGCTATGCCTCAGTGCTGGGTAGTTGAACATGTCCGTCAGATTACGAAAATTCAAAGTAGAGTTTCTTAGTTGAATACGACGCCGATTACCGATGACAGTCTGAGGCAAACGTGTAACAAGTTATATAAAATCTCGTGATTTATTCACTTCTGCTTTTCTTCTTGAAAGCAGCTAAAGTCCATTAGACCATTATCCAGGAGAGCCATTAAAATCACATGGTAGGCCTCAACTACTTTGGGAAAAGTTGACGTCGTATATGTCAGCAACTGGGACGTAATTCGGACGGACAAATGTTCATCCCACACGTGGAACTACTTATCATATGGGACAGTTTTTAGAAAAAGGTCTATAAAATTAAATCTTACATCAACAATATCGAAAAGTATTGGCAATATGCGATCACAACTATTCTCTATTCTATAGCGGTCAAGAACTGAATACAAAAAAAAATAGAACTTTTTGTCACTTTGTTTTCGGAGCACGAAAGTTCTCGTAAATTATAAGCATGATTCTTGTGCCTCTTTTCGAAATTATCTTTCGCGTGCTCCGCAAAAAATCCATGCACACAGTAAATGCAATTAATTATTTGATACAAAAAATTTGAAGAATAAATATGTTTTATTTCAATGATAATTATATTCCTGGGCATGTTTCCGCTGAGTACAAGACTACTGTAGATTAATGAAAGTGCGTGAAGCGAGCAGAACTCCTATAACACTTGATTTCAGCTTCTAATAATACTTTCATAGCGTGTATTGGAGTAGTTTATCAACTAAAGTATACGCTATAATATTCCATAATAGAAAATGGAGAAAACAAAATATCAAACGTGGCAATAATTAAAATATTTAATATAACTTTGTAAGGCACTGTAGAAATACAAAGAAAACTTAGCACCAAAATGTTACGTTTTTATGAAATTAGATGGTAAAAATAATTTGTAAACGGGAAATTTGTAAAAGAAAATAAGAAAAAAGAAAACAAACAAGACAAACTAAGGGATATCAAAACCTCAGCGATACTTTATTTTTAAATAGGTTTAGCAATTTTTTTTTACCTCGGACTACTAATGACTAAAATGGATCGCCGTTATCTGTTCCTACATGATTTGACGTCATTTACTTAGACGTGATACGTCAAGTCTATAGAATACTGAGCTTAAGTTTCTATATCATCAGCTCCGATACCCTTATGTCGATACCAGATAACAACCTCAAACAATACAAATTGTTTGTACTCTTATACAGTATCGCAGAAACTGTCCCGTGTTTAAAAACTTAATTAAATTGAAACATGTAAATTGTAAAAAGAAACTTTTTAATTAATTTGTAAAATTATAAAAGAGCTTTTGTAATTAAAATGAAATATGTAAATATAAAAAAAATCTTCTTATGATTGGTGTTTATATAAATTGGTCCTACTAGATTTCTATTGTTTTCGTCAGCTGCAAAGATTTTGAAAATTGAAAAGTTAGAGAAATCGAAATATTTTTTTCTACAGAGGGATGAACTAACAATGACACTATCACGACATCGGGGGTACATCATTAGTGTTGTTACACACATTAAACGTTTATTTAAAGCTTAAAACAAATTTGAGACGAGAACTAGCATAATTCTTTGCAACTGACCAGTTTTGACAGTCAACTAACACAACATTGAATGAACCCTATCTGTGTTTTACATATATTAACACAATACAAGTAAAACACAGATAGGGTTCATTTCACAGGTAAACTTACATAATATGTTAACCTTAACAATAATATCACTAATTCTATATCTATGGCTACATTCATATTATATGCCTTTTTATTGACTAAGTACATTAATTACAAAATAGTGTTGATGTGAAGTGAAGTATCAGTCTCCTATATATCTAAACCAATTAGATCCTAAATATATTTTTTCCCAAAATAATAAATACATGCAAAGTACAAAACAATAACAGCCATTTAATTACATTTTAAATTATTGATTACACAAATAAATATGGTCATCCCGTGGAATGTGAGCATAAGTCTTAATGTGTAACAACATTATTTCTTGAACAGTGCCGTCACCTCTTCAATTGTCCGATTCTTGGTTTCTGGTAGTTTGAAGTAGGTGAATATGAAAAATATAATTAACAGAACAGTGAATGGAAGAAAAACGTAATTACCTAATCCATTTGACATGTAAATGAATGTAAGACCCACAATAAAATTTGCAAACCAGTTCACCAATGCCCCTACGCTGACTGCCGCACTTCTTGCCCCTTGTCCAAACATCTCTGACAATATCATCCAGGGGATAGAACTAGGCCCGACTCCAAAGAATGCAACATACAATAAAGTAAATATTACAGCGAATATACTCATTGTATAGTTGTCCTCGTACGTAAAGAAGGCTACCGTCATGAGAACAGAAAATACAGCCATACCACCTAGACCACACAATTGTAATGTCCGTCTGCCAAGACGATCCATTAGAGGAATAGAAACAAGAGCCATAACAAAGAGCATGCTACCTACCCCGATGGATGCTAACCTAGCATCCCCGTCGCTGAGACCAGTACTGACGAAAATTGTGTAAGAATAATAGAGTACGGCGTTGATACCTCCCAATTGCTGTGAAAGGTGCATAACAATACCTATGACAAGCGGAGTACGTAAAGCTCTAATTCTGAATAAATCGCCAATTGTAAATTTCTGTTCTTGTTTTTCTGCATTATCTTCATCGCGCATATCTTTTATCTCTTCTTCGATTGAACTTGTTCCTCGTAATTTCTTGAGGGCTGTTCTAGATTGTTCCTCGTCTTGTTGCACAAATAATAGATATCTTGGAGATTCAGGTACAAACGGTAACATTGCACATTGGACAGCAGAGGGAACGATAGCCAAACCTAACAACCAAGGCCAACCTTCGTTACTGCCCAATAAAACATCTATACCCAATATTTGACCTCCGACAAGACCAAACGCAACAGCTAGTTGGTTTACAGTACCAAAAGCCCCTCGTAAACGAACAGGTGCTACTTCAGACACATAAGTTGGGGATGCAGTTGTAGCAAAGCCACAGTTTATTCCAATTAGAAATCTTCCTATGATTAGCATGGCGACTGATGTTGCACTTTTGCTGAAGCCCATACAGACTGCTCCAACGACACCGAACGCCGCATTAATGATTAATGCAAACTTTCGGCCTTTTTGGTCAGCGATCCAACTTGCAAGAGGGCATCCAATCATACCACCGACGGCAAAAATAGCAACAATTACACTGTAAACAAGATCAGCATTCACGTCGTAGTTTTCATTGATAAAATTTTCAATGAAATCCTTTGGTGCATTAATAACCCCCGTGTTGAAGCCGAACTGCAGCATACCAAGGACGGCAGCAAACACTGCATATAGCAGTGGACCTGTCACTCCGCCACTCATCTTGCGCAGAGGTAACGAATCTGAAATAACAAAAGTATTATTAGTATATGAGCAGCGTAACATATCAAGATTATCTTATCTGTAAGTGTGACGAAATTACTCGTATTTTAACAAAATAGTCCATATTTAATAGACTTCTAAATGCTTGGCATCAATCTAAAAGCTATAATTCTAGACGTGTGGATTTTATTATTGTCGACTTTGTGGTCCTCATTCAGACATGATTATATATTTATTTCATTATTTCGATAGGTTATTCAACCTATTGAATAATTTTGAGGGTTGTTACTAAAGAAATAACAAAAATCGGCAAAGTCTTGACAGAAATATGAGGTATTAATATATAAAAAGTAGAAATGAAGTGCTTTATAAGTTAGAGAAGTAACCCACTATTGTTCATGGATATCCTCTTCAAAACCAGACGAGAAGAGTTAAGAGTGTTAAAAAAATATGCGATAACCTCCTGTCCGGTTGATGTGCATATTCATTTAGCAAGAGATTGCTAGCAGTTGCCATAAAATTGTTTGGTGTGTGTGGTAGTAGTATTAGCAATAAAAATGATTGGTATGTAGGTACTAGTTTTTTGGGTCTAGTGACGAGAAATATATTATTCGGTGCTTGCGTTTATGAATTAATTAATTTCATGAAGCAAATAGACGAAAAAATATACTAACTACTGATATCTTTTAATCAATAAATCGCCGATAGCGATCAATAGACAACACGCATATTATTTATTGATAACTTTATACGGGCGATAAAACTGTGTTAATAATAAGAATAATCAATAATCAGTATGTTACGTTACGTAGATATTTTTGGGGCTCGTTACAGTCTAGTGTATCTGTAAATATCTTCTAATGCCCATAAGTTTCGTTCCTTCATATACACGTTCACATAAACGTTCCTTCGAGTAAAGTTTAGCTTTACTCGAAGGAACGTTTAAGCATTAAAGAAATGTGCA
>JAFELO010000992.1:418206-457167 GCA_017140195.1 Eumaeus atala
ATTGCGGCGTTTCAATTTCAAATTAATTGCCCCGCGAAACCCAAAAAAAAAAACTATAGGTATTTGCTGTCACTCCGACGTGATCCATCGACGTCCAGTTGTTAAAAATAATTATGAATTGATCAATTAACAGAACGTACTGATATATGCGCACACGCAGATACTCAATATAGATAATACTTTAATCGTTTACCGTAATATTTTATCTTTTTGACTGATACCTCTTTCTAATCATTAAACACTAAATTGCCTACGGCATAACATATTATACAATCATGGTGGTGTGAAACAAAATTGAGGAGAGAATTCGGTGTAATGTAACACCAGCTCACTTCAAAGTTGTGTTCGTACAAGGAGTAACTCTAGGCGAGTGTCGGAGCTGGCACAGATTTTTTGTTCATATCGCACAGAAGGCAAACCTAGCAGTCGGGCCTCGGAGATCAGCCGACACCCATAACGTCGTCCTAGCCGCGTTTCGGCTATGACGGCCCACTCCTTAGAAAGTAGGTAATGCACGTTCGGTCCAAAGATGTAAGAACACCATGTGTGTATCACTTAAGAGTGTACACAGAAAAGTTGCACTATTTTGACGCTTTTATATACTTTACATACCTGGTTACCTAAAAGGGCTAACGCTCTAACTTATATTTGAGTTATAAAAACTAGTTTTTTTCGAAACGGCAGGCACGTAGTAAATATAAGATATTTGCTACTTGCTTGCTAAAATTGATTTCTGTCGAAGGACCTATAAATAAACAATATTCGCACGTAGTACGGGATATTTACACATGTGTTTGCTGGACATGTATATCCTTAGCACCTAGTCTCATCACAGCCTACCACCTAGTCAAATCATCATCGAATTTCAACGGCGACATTAATTGTATTACGTAGTAGTATATTGTAGTATGTATGGAATATTGGAGACTCATTAACCAGCACGTTCAGATATAATTATCTGTAGATGGGCGAGAAATAATAAAAGACAAATTTTATTTGTTTTTGTAAAATTGTGGTAGATTTAAACTTTAAACTGAAAATTAGGCGAAAGAGAGAGAGAGAGAGAGGGGGGGAGGGAGGGAGGGAGGGAGGGAGAGAGAGAGAGAGAGAGAGAGAAATACATCCGCACGTCTCGCGGCTAACTACACTGTACAAAAAGTGTCAGGACAGAACTTTTTCGCAACGTCTGTATCGACACAAAAAATGGACGCAAAAAGAGAAGGCATTAGTGGAAGAGGATCCAACCCAATGGAACGCCGAGCTTGCTACGAGCCTTGGATGTAGTGCCTCATTGATGCACCGGAAATACTCGAATGTTAAAACTTCAGTGTAGCTAAGTGCTGGTAACCGACTATACAACCGAAAACCGTTTTGCGCTTTTCGCTGTAAGCCGCTGTGCGTCCGGGGCGATTCGCTGCGCAGCACACCGCTAGTGAGATAAGGCTGTTTATGTCGTACAAAAAATGTCAACACGCGCCCTACGCGTCTATCGTATATTTCACATAAACTTTTTTTAAAGGGTTTCAATAAAGGAGGGCTCCCCCCTATGTTTTTTGTATGTCTGATTACGTTGTCAATTGTGGAACGATTTTCAAAATAATTTTTGGTATGTAAGAATATTCCAACGTTATACATATCGATCATGATTTAATTTTTATTTTTCAATCACTTACAGAGGTATTACAACTTATTTATCCTCGCCAAACTTTCAACGTTTAAAGGCGAGACACACTTTTCTTCGGAGAACACGAGGGCGATCCTCATATTTTGTATGCACATGTACGGGTTTTTTAGTAAAGCTTCTGATGTTATTGAACATTTGCATCTGATGGTCATCATCTAAGAATCTATACCGTCCAACATAAAGTCACTGACTTGATGATTAATACTTAGAGTTTAGGGACTGTAGATATTTACAAATTATTTCTGATTCGAAACTGTGAGGTGGTTCAGAGATGGTCCCATCGTCACCCAGTCCAGGTGATGGGATCTCGGAGAAATTGGAGGAATCAATAAAAACCTAAATTTATTTATGCACACAAGCGTCTTTTTTTTTCATATACTTTCTTCACTCACTCGTACGCTTGCGTATGGTCGTCGTTATCTCATACCCTGAACTGATGATGTATAAGCTTCTTGGCAAAGTTGGGAGAGCATTTCCAAATGTAACCTGATTATTTTCGAAAGATTACATTTCTAAGATGAGCTCGTTATCACCATTGTGGAGTTGAGTTAGAACTGGAATAATAAATCTTAGCGAAAAAGCAGAACCGACTTCAAAAATGACAAAAAAGAAATACATAAGCTTAAGCCAAATTTATTTAATTTTTCTAAACTACGTTTATAGATTTTATTTATTTTCAACTTTTCAGTAAAATGTTTACTACTTTTGAAGTCAATTTGATATTTTGTTTAAAGTATGATAACACAAATTAACTTGCCGTTTCTACACATTCTATGCATGTTAAACAAAGTCTCCAAAAGCTGTTTATCAGAACAGATTTGCATGCGGATATCACTCATGAACAGCTATTCTCGAGGAACGTTTTAGTGTACTATTTATTAGGTTGCTAGTCGACATCCGCTTAGTGTATTAAATGGTCTAATGGTATTTGGTATTCAGGTGCGAAGCCGAGGTGGACCGCTAGTATACCTATATTCAGGTGCGAAGCCGAGGTGGATCGCTAGTATACTTATACTCAGGTGCTAGGCCGAGGTGGATCGCTAGTATACCTATATTCAGGTGCGAAGCCGAGGTGGATCGTTAGTACACCTATATTCAGGTGCGAAGCCGAGGTGGATCGCTAGTATACCTATATTCACGTGCGAAGCCGAGGTGGATCGCTAGTATACCTATATTCAGGTGCGAAGCCGAGGTGGATCGCTAGTATACCCATATTCAGGTGCGAAGCCGAGGTGGATCCCTAGTATACCTATATTCAGGTGCGAAGCCGAGGTGGATCGCTAGTATGCCTATAAATCTTAAATGTTGACACTAGGACATTGCATATGACAATTTGATAGGACAACTAATAACAATATAAATAATAGTTGATTGAAGGTATTGTCACTTCTCGATGGAAATTCATGTTAACACTTGAATAAATAAATTAACTTTATATACTTTTTCCTGATGATGATAAGTCGAAACCGGTCGTAAATGTAAATTGAAAAATAAATGATTGTGGAAATGGACGAATGAAACGATTGTGCAAAAAGACACAACTTTGCGCGTTTACCGCTAAAAAAACCCCCTTCTCCGTATCTCCTCGCTTCGAAAATACCCCCCTAATGGCCTCAGCTAATAACGGGTTCTTGGAGTCCACATATCGAGCAACGTTCAATTCCGCGGTTATTTGGAGTCGAAGGCTAAATTAGCCTCCAAGTAGCTGGGTGTGCTCAATTGGGAGAAGCAGTACCTCACGCCATATAATCGGCTGCAATTATACAAGGCGCAGGTCCGACCGCATATGGAGTACTACTCACACCTTTGGGCTGATGCCCCCAACTATCAACTCGCCCCATTTGACCCTATTTGACGTAGAGCGACTCGAATCGTTGACGACCATGTTGTTTCCTTGCAGCTTGATCCTTTGGCATTACGAAGACATGTTGGCTCGCTCTGCATCTTCTACCGCATCTACAACGGGGAGTGTTCCGGGGAGTTATTCGGATCTATAGTAGCAGCGTAATTCCACTCTCGGACATCACGGCGGAACTCTCAAGTTCCACCGTCACCACCTTGATGTCCGGAAGTCTACAACTGTGCGTTTCAAGCGCAATTTCCTACCGCGCACATCTTCGATGTGGAACCAGCTGCCACCGTCGGTATTTCCGAACCGACACGCTATGGGGTTCTTCAGGAGCTTACACCCATCTTAAAGGACGGCAACGCGCCTGCATAACCTTGGGTCATGCGGACTACTATGGGCGGCGGTAGTTACCTACCACCTGCTCGTTTGCCCCTTATGCTAAGAAAAGGTACCTTCACGCCTATTATCTCCAAAGAGGTAGGCAGAGGTGTGCTAGTACATCCATAACTCATAAGTCCAGTAGATATACTGATATAATATAATATACTGATATATTGTCATAATGTGTATTTGAACAAACCATTTATTTACATTTAGGAAACTGGAATTCGGGAAATGTATACATCTCATGATCCTAACACCGATAAATGAAACTGATAGCGTTAGTAGCTTGTTCAGCAAGTGTGTGTGTGTGTGTGTTAGTAGCTTGTTCAGCAAGTGTGTGTGTGTGTGTTTCCAGCTCACGGCCCAACAACGTATGATGGTGATATAGATATGACTAGCTCTTGCCTATCCAAGAGTAGTCCAATTGCTAGTTTACCTTCGAACAGATCACACCCGCTCCACTCACGGTGTTCATCCATCACCATCACTGATGTCGTAATTATCTCCATTGTTTACTTTAACCGACTTATATAAATCACACTAAACGTCCTCCGCGTTCATTTCTAGTATGTTAATATTTTTGTAGTTGAAAGTAATTCCTATGTTTTTGTAGGTTTGGCCAGACCAAGTAACATTATATAGCATAATGAGGCAAACGAACAATAGGAGGTCTTTTACGACGCCCATGGACTATCATAGAATTACTATGCCGATGCGTTGCCCTCCGAAAGGATGATGCCATGATGATGCCCACTGAGAGGGGGGAAACCCCCTCTCAATGGGCCGACGACTACTCACAAACCGCACGAAACGCGACACTGAAGATGTCACTTTACAGCGGTATTACGTGAGGGAGAGGTATCACCCCGATCGTACCGGCCCAATTCCGTTGCATAGGAGGATGTAGTGTCATGTACTATGCATTGCACTACCTCCTCCTATGCAACGTGGCACTACCTCTTCCTAAAAACATTACAATGAGTGAAAATAATTGGCCGTCGCTAGTTTGTCCAGAATCAACGGCATCAGTAAACTAAATAGTGTCGAATTAAGAAATTACAGAAACAATTTTTTAAACTGTCTTGAGGATTGAAACTTAAATAGGAAAGATATTCCGTATTCGTAGTGGGAAAACAGAAAACAGTGTAAGATTACAAAGATATAGTAAAGCCAAGAAGATAGTTATACAGCCAGGTGACGTAGTACACAACTACTATGCTAAACCTCAGTGTTGACAGTTTAATTCCTAAAAGTAAGAGTTATTCTTGCCTACGGTATTAAGCGGGCTAGTCAGTAGCGCTGCCCCGCTTGGTAGCCGCGATAGATGAAGTAAATAGATACAAAGTAAAATATACTCAATTCTATGGAGAATCTTTAACTAACAATCGATTGCAATATAAGTTTGACAACCAATGTGAAACACATTGATTTACAAAAATACTTTGCAAATGAATGGTAAAACATAAGTAAATCTTACCCTTGGTTATTCAAGGATATTTATATAATTCTATACAAATTTTAATTTCATCATTTTTGTTCTGAAAATTTTCCGTCCCACCAAGCCACACAGAAAAACTACTGCACAATAGTGTATTTGTATAGCTAACCATTAAAAGTTAAAACAACAGACGCAATGAAATCGTTAACCAGTTGAAAGTCGATAGTGCAATGGAACTCGTGTCACTAGCGGATACTACGTGTATTAACCAGTTGAAAGTCGATAGTGCAACGGAACTAGTGTCACTAGCGGATACTGCGTGTATTAACCAGTTGAAAGTCGATAGTGCAATGGAACTCGTGTCACTAGCGGATACTGCGTGTATTAACCAGTTGAAAGTCGATACTGCAATAGAACTCGCGTCACTAGCGGATACTGCGTGTATTAACCAGTTGAAAGTCGATAGTGCAATGGAACTCGTGTCACTAGCGGATACTGCGTGTAGGCGCTCGTTTACACTAACTCAAACCATGCGCGATAAAAATACGACATGCTTGTATATTGTATGTTTGCACTTTGCCTGATCATTCTATCTACCGGTAATTTTATGTGCAGCTGTTTAATAATAACTTAGAGGCCGAGCCTAGCCTGGCTACTTCACCGAGCACACTTTGGAAACCCATATTATAGGTAGTAGCGCTCATGAGTAAGAGTAGGCTTTACCATACAATAGGCCACCTGTCTCGCTGGTTGCGCCACCGCCACCCGCACTCTGGTCTTTGGCTTTCCTTCTAATTACATTTGGAACTAGCCCTAAACATCCGGTCATCCGGTGTAGCGAACCTATTTCAGGTTAGGTGCACAGGAATCCGCAGGTTAATTCGTGTAAAGCGCTATGTGTAACATAATGGATTAGGCAAGATTTAATAATGTGCGAGCTATAGCGAGATGTGCATCGTAACTGTAGACAAACAAAGTGGCTTTTTTTTCTTCTTGTTTGAGAACATTTGATTGTGATAGTGATTTAATAAAAATAATACAAAGATAAGTTATATGGGATGCATCTCCAGGGACAAACAAACACGCTCATCCCATTTGTTAAATGTGGATGACAAAGGTCAGCGATTTGCGTAGGTAAAAACTCGATAAGATAAGATAGATATTCACTGTCAATATTTATCTTAATATTACAACATATTTAATGAATATAAACCCAGACAGCGAGCTGCTGTCTGCGTTTTTATTCACCATCAGTTACAAATGACACTGGCCTTTTATGAATCGCAAATTACATTTTGCTGTTCGTGCCTTCGTATAAGGTAGTTAGTTGTATGGAATAGAAGTAACGGACGGATATAATTCGATCCAATCGCGATGGAGACCTTCAGTCTCGGTTCTCTCTCCGGAAGTTACGTCTTCAATGCCTACAGAAGAGATTAGGGATGGGCAAAAGGCATTATGACCATATGGGCAGAGAAAATAGGGAGTCGACGTCTATAGCCATACTCATATCCAGATTCTCGGTTTCAGTACGTGCGGCTTATGGAAGTCCGTATATGAGGATAACCATCAATGGTCGTCAAGATTCTACTGCAAAACATACACCTCTAGTAAATACGTCAATTTCTAATATCTATACATTCAGAATGGCTTCAGATGTAAAACAGTTAACGGCACTACTTCATTTTCTTTTACAACTTAAATTTATCTCTTACAGCTTAACTTAAAAATATATCTCATTTATAAATAAATGATTTATCAGGCCAATAGCTATTGCGTCACAATTGTTACAACACCTTGAAACGGAACACCGTAGTCCAGTAGTTTACGAAATAATCGAAACTGTTCAGTCATAGTTCAAATTACACAGCGATGAAAATAGGAAAGGAAAATAATAAGAAATAGGTGTAGGAAGTAATTCCAATTTTCCTCCCTAGTCAAAGCAGGAGACAGTACAAAGTTGCAATGACTTACACGCCTAGAAAAAGACCTGGGCAACCAGGTTAGGCTCCACGGAGGTGTAGGTAAATGCTTAGCTAATATTGAGTGTGCCTTATTCTATTTATTTTGTTTATTTACTTTGTATTATAAGGGCATTACTATGATTAAGCTATATTTATTTGCTGCCAGAAATATTTATGTCAAAATTGTTTAAAAACACGATAGTTTGTCCTGATAGTTTGTAGTTGTCCACGAGATCGCCATATCAAACTGTCCCCGTAAGACTATGAATGTTATCAATCATTATGTTTCACTCAACTTGCCAAGGACCACACTCCCGTAATGTGTGATGTGCGGTTCGTTCATGTTCGTCACCTTCAGTCGAACAATCACAGAGAGGTGACGGTACTAGTTTAAGACTGAGAAGTTTTCTCTTAAAGTTGCCTTGACCATTTAGAAACTAAGAGATATAATGATTAACTTCAAACCAGTGTTTCCCGCACGCATGGGAAAAAATTATATAAATGTCGTCCATTGATTGTGTTAGACTAGCGGTCCTGCCATTCATCAATTCAATTCTGTGTATCGGATTAAAAAGTTTTGTAATCTTCTGTATTGAGGTCTTAAGAAGTTTGGATTGGAGAGGTTTTTGAGTTGTGATACATAGCTGCCCGGCTTTGAATTTTTAGATCAACTGGTGAAACTCCGGCAAGAACTGGTAAGTCCTTCGTACTGACGGTCTGGTAGGCTTTGCATAAAAATGTTAAATAGTCTTGAGTCTGCACTCATTTACGTTGCACCGCGCCTATATTCCTCTGTCTGCCCACACTGGTGATCCGTAGCATATGCCGTAGAATAAATGACTAACAACCTTTTTGAATACGCATGTAACCTGACAATGTGACGCATTCTCATCCTTCACAAGATAGCCAGATAATGAAGATGAAGATGAAGATAGCGTGAGCAGTTTCTACATAAATATTTAATGTTTAAATGGACCGCGATCGAATTCGTTTACGTCAATGAAGTTAATAATATTTATTTGTATGGTTAAGTATATTGTTGTGAAGAAAATCGTGCGTGAATTCATTCATGGCGTATCATCAGCAAACAATATTATTACATGTTTTTTTTTTCTTCAGAAGTAGTACCTAAGCCATTTACATAGATAAGATTGAGAAAAGGGCCAAAAATACATTTCCCAATTCTATATGTACCAGTAAATGTAAATGGAAGATATTTGAAAAAGAGTCTGCAATATGCTATCACGCGACGGACAGAAGGACCGGAATACCGAAATACGCGGATGAATCCGCAATCTTCGATGTGAATAATGATACCTACATGAGCTGATCAAATAATAATAATCGATGCACCGAAACTCAAATGTGAATATTGTTAATAGAGAGCTAAGATAAGGTATTTGATCATCATAGTTGTTATAACAGATTCTGTATCTTTTAAACGCGGCACTTTTATAATTATATCATGAATTACATCGCAAACCTAAAGGAAAATCGTCGTAATATATCTAGAAACATCGGAGTAACGGTTATGCTATGAATATTAGTGTATTTACGCCTTTCAACAGTAATACAAGCAGATTTGATGTTTTACTTTCGATTATAAAATAGAAATGCTGCCGATGTGAAATAGTTCTACAGCGACAGTCGAAGGACAAATTTTATTTTTGTTTGTTTAGTTGTCAATATCACAATGAACATAATACTCACATTATCAGTGATTTTTATCAAACAAATGCTTGAAACGGATGTTAAATGTTAACAGCACTATTTAACACAGCACTTACAAGCACAGACCGCGACACAAGCGACGATGCGAGACGAACTGGCCTGCTTAAGGCCGTATGTTTATAATAGGGTAACCACAACCAGTCTTACAACACTTTATTTATAACAGCACCGCATAATCCAAAATAATCAGTACTTTTGACTAACCCATTTATAACTCTCTCGTATTCGACTACACTCTAACGGACCAAACCACCCCCAATGCCTTCGTTCACCTACGCTGATCTGTCAGGTTCAGAATACAAAATCAAATACTGAATCAAAGAGGCTAAACGAGCCTTTGAGTAGCAAGCATAATAGTCAATAGGGTCCTCAATGTTCGTCTTAGCAACACTGCACTTAACATTTTCAGTGAAGAATTTTTACTAGCTACAAATCAACGGGGATTTGCTCGACATATTAATAAGCTTTCACTAACATTTGTTCAATGATTTTCACAAATAAGCAGACAAACCGACAGAAATCTATAAACTGCTGGAACGTGTTCCGTTGTTGATTTGAGGCATCCCTAGCCATCGTTTTTTTTTTTCAATTATCTTCCATGTACTACTACATACACAGACTTTCGAGCCTTCTTTTCTTTATTAGATTTATAGATAGAGATAGATTTATTGAGGTTTCTGATAAAATAACAAATCATATAATTAATTACGAAAATTTTCTTATCCCGGCTTGTTACTAAAATATAATGCCCCTGAAGTTGGATGATACGAAAAAGTAAGATTTGACAGAAAGATCAAATATAGTCAGCCCTAGTATAATTGCTTGTACAGTGATGAAATAACAAACTTGATACAGTAAAAACTGATTGCAAATGACAAGCTGGAACCCAACAGACACAACTCTTCGCGTTATTATTGTTATCATATTTTGGCGCTATTTATATATTGCGCTGCGTTGGGGCGTTTTCGAGTCATGGATATTTTAGATATTGTTAGTAAGTAATTATCCTACTTAGTGAGGCATTCTGTGTAAATATCGCAGTGGTTCTGGTTTCGAAAATAAATAAAATTCACATTATCATTCATAATATCATTATCATGTTACTTTTGTGAAGTTTCACTGTAAGTAACACACACTTTTAAACTTGGAAGACGTCCTTCTTAAAAAGTGTGTCGTGACAGTAAGAGGGTAACCTTTTGGAGCGTCACACCGCCTTGTACAGCTACCTACAGGTGGTAGAAAATAAACAAATTTAGTACATCTACATCATACGTCCGTCTGATTGTCCACTGAGCAGACCGCTCCTAAAGAAAGTAATATTTGTAATCCATCCACGTATTGTTAGAAGTGACCTCCATACACGTTGTCATAGACGCATGGGTCTATGGTTGTTTGTCTTCAGTTTTACTATATTTACTTTTGTAGCGCAGACATAAAGAAAAAGAAAATAAAAATATTATATGAGCTTCACAATGCAACAACTGATAATAATTAATGTCGAAATCAGAGTTGATTTGGTCGATCATAAATAACAATTAGATCACAGCTGAATGATATATTAATCGACGTTTATTGTAGCTTTAAAAAAAGTTTTTATGAATCGTGCCAACGTGACACGCCCGATAACGTAATGATAACGTGATGTTGATGATCTCGGCGACGTTAGTACTACTAGCGTCCATGACGTGTACTACGGTGAGCAGAGCAGAGTCGACGCCACGCCAGGCGAGTAGACGGGTTGCACCGAGTTGTAACACTTCCTTAGACATAGAGAAGCTTGCCGTATAATACCTACATCATTATTGTAAACGGATGTATTACGCCGTAGTTTGCATACAAGTTTGCGTGCTACACTCACCAGGCTCAACCGGTTTTCGAGAGAATACAAATCGCCTGCAAGAGCTGCTCATAGTCAGAGTCACACTATTGATTAAGTGTGTAAGAATACTTGATTGACACGGCGGCAATCAAGTATTCTTAGATACGCGGAATAGATTCACGACATCATACCTTGTTCTTATGGTTCAATTCATGCTGGAGAAGTAAATTATGTCTATACTAGCAGTCGGTCCCGGCCACGTGCGGATATTTAACAGAACATGGCAAATATTCATTGATTTACAAAAATGCATTTATAAATGTTAAATTCGGCCTCGTAAACATTACGCCTTATCTCACCTATACTAATATTATATAGACGAAACATTTGATTGTTTGCATGGAATAGGCTTCGACACTACTTGACCGATTTGTAAAACTCTTTTACCATTAGAATCCTTTTTTTTTTTTTTGGTGACGAAGGGAAATGCATTTACGCATGATACCTGGGAGCCCGGACTGTAGACCCCCAGACCTATGTTTGACTCGGCCCTTGGGTAGCAGTACCAACTAAACTCCTACGGGAGCCTTCAGCCGCTATTAGCGGAGGGTCCCGGATCTGCAGGCAACAGGACCCCTCCAGCGACAGGCTAGCGGTGAAAAGGACAGACTTCACCTCCTCGGCGACTGTCCGGATACGCTATGACAGTCCACGACGCCGTCTTAATGAAGTGGACCGGGTTCCCATCCCGACCCGACACGGAACACATGGGCACCACTGAAGGCGCTGCAGATAGCGCCTCCTTCGTACCCCCACCCCCGTTCGTCGTCGATGGAGGAAGGCCGTGTCGGCAACCTCCTCTCTTACCCGCTCGTCGGCTTCCTTCTGGGACATGACGGTCTTGAAGAAGGATTCAATCGCCTGGTAGGACTCGTCGCTGCCGAGCATTGCGACGACGATGCTCGACTTTGACAAGTCCCCTCCGACCACCGATGTCCGATTTTGACGCATCGCCGCCCATCTCGGGCACACCTCAAGGGTGTGCTGCGCCGAGACCACCGCCGCGTCACAATCGTGACAACGAGTCGTCGGCTCCCTGCGGGCCGTCTTGCACAGATACTCACCGAAGCAACCATGCCCGGTAAGCACCCGCGCCAGACGGAAGCGGCGCATCCCCCGCTCGAAGACCGGGCGCAAGCCAGCCGTTACCTCTCTACCGTACGACTGCCGCGCCAGGTCCTCCCCCCACCTCTGCATTAACGCCACACGTCCTATCCGGCGGACCCGCAATATCTCGATATGCGAGGGACCGAGACCGAGAGCGAGACCTTATGCTCGACAAGACGGGAGGCCACAATCCATTCTAAAGCCTTCCCAGTCTCGTTGAGCAGCACCACCGGTCGAACCGACGAGGCCGAGTCCATGGGTCGCCCTGCCTTTCATGCCCCCGAGAATTCACCAGACCGCAGGCAGCGGTCGAAAACTTCTCGGAGGCTATCCCCGAGGTACACGAGAGGGATCGCCAGCACTTTCCCGTGCGCCCCTTCTGGACCCGGCGCCCTCTTCTTACTCTGGAGGCGAGCAGAATCGCGTCCATTTCAGCCTTCGTAACGGGTGGCGGAACACTCTCCTCCTCGTCCGACGTCTGCCGAGCCATCCTGGAGGGCATGAAGCCCACGGGTGTGTCGGGGAATAACTTCCCGACGATGCTTCCCAGTTGGTCCGGCTGGAGCATCTCCGTGATGGGGGCCGGAACAAGCTCCGCGCCCACTTGTATGATCGACCTCAGGGATCTCTCTCGAGATCCCTTACGAGTTCCTGCTGGGCCTCCTCCTTGGCTTGCTGCAGGATCTTTACTTTTTCAACGTAGATCCTGCGCAGCGTGGCGTCCCTGTTGACGTCCTGGGGGCGTCTCCGCCTACTCCGGGTGTACTGCCTCTTGGTCCCGTTGCAGGCTGCCCGGAGGCCAGATAATTCTGCCGTCCACCAATAGAGCGCCCGCCGCTGGGGCGGAATCATCGCGGGCGGCATGGCTGCTCTGAACACCGCAGTGAACGCGTCGCAATGCCGACGAGCCGCCTCGTCCACCCCTAAATCCGGCAGCGGAGAGAGGCTCCAACGGCCGACGATGGCGTCCTCCTCTGCCAGCTCCCGGTTGAGCCTAGTGAGAGCCCAACGCGGAAACCGGCTATGGCCCCTAGGCGACGACGACGACGACGTCGGACGCACGGAAGCTGGAGACACCCTACATTATTAGTGGTGAACATAGCTTACATTTTTTTTACATGTTGATAGGCTTTCTAATATGCGCATATGCGTTTGCTCCTACAAACTAATAGTCGAAGTCATTTGGCCCATCTACATCGTAGCCGGTGGCCCATTGGGAGGGGGAAAGGAGGGCAACGCATCGGCATAGTAATTATAATTTAAAAAAAGAAAACAAAATTTATTTGTGAGACGGCAGTGTACATTGTCATTACAATTCTTAAACGAAAGTAAAGAAAAAAAATATAGAAAAAGAAAATATGTCCATGGCCGGCGGTAGTCGTAAGAGGCTACGATTGCTTGTTTGCTCCCCTATTCTATTTTTTATATGTATATAACCGGAACTGAGCGGCGTGAAACATTAACATGTGCTATGTGTATAGCTACGTAATTTATCCTACTTTAATGAATAATGTATGTGTGTACGCGCACGGTGTACACCCGGTAGTCAAACTTGAAGTATTTTGCGGATGATTTGAACACACTTGTATCGTGCAGCTGTTAGCAATTATTGCCAATGCAAGCAGCATTGGCAATAATTGTCGTCGTTATTTCTCAATTCATTGACATTGAAACTGCTGAATATATTTAATCGCGGTTTACTTGCACGGAATTTACGGTTACTTTGCAGCAGCCACGGTCACTATACTCCTGTCATGACTAAAGGTTTGTGAAATACTCGAGTCGCCCCGGCTTCACGCGAGAAAAAATTGTTAACTTAACCAATTGTTTATTACATTACACTAAAACCTTCCTCGGGAATAGCTCTATGTATGGGTGGTAATTGCCTCGTGGTCTAGTGGTAAGCATGTTCAGCCACAGCCGTCATGTCCGGGTTCGAATCCCGGGTCGGTCCATACAAAAAGTGCTATAAGGATTTTTCAAATTCTAATAACTGTCCGGAGTTAGGAAGTTGGCGGTGTTCCACCCCCGACTCTCCGGTCGTGAAGGATTGCCGTCGCATCGGAATAGGAGCATGAAGGAAGAGAGAGTGCACTTGTGTCTGCGCAAACACTTGTGTGCTACAATATGTCCCGCGCAGACGGCTCTCTCAATAGAGATGGCCGCTGTAGCCGTAATTCGGCCAGGACGACATTATTATTATGGGTGAAAACTGTATAAAAATACGTTCAGTCGATTTGTCTTTTGGGAATTTTGTTTTATAACATGTACAAGCGATCCGCCCCGGCTTCGCCCGTGGACAACAGACGCTAAATTATACATTAAACCTTTCACGGGAATCATTCTTAAAATTGGTGAAAACCGCATCAAAGTCCGTTTAATAGTTTAAAAAAAAATCGATTACATACGAGAGACAGATTTTAAGGAGCTTTTTAAAATATAATAAGAAGTTAGTAAGCTATAAACATTCTCGTACCGAGAAGCAACACTCCCATGTGCAGGAGCGTGAGTGAGTCGGTCCCCCTTTCGACCTCGTCACTATAATTCTCACCACCCGACGAGGACCCATTATCCCATAGCAATCCGAAGCTCTAGGCTGCCACAGCGGAAGTTCAGCTCGGAAAAAGAATAGTAGGTTTAATGAGTAACCATACGGTATCATCGGTATTTCCTACCGACTGATTACGTTTAATATGGTTAGGTTGCATATTAAGAGAACAATTTAATGGCATAACGCTAATTGGTTCAATTTTTGCATAAAGTAGATAATTATGTCGACAATTTGGCGAGGTTTTTCATATTAAATGAGAAAAGTAAAATATTGGCACAGGAACCTCGCACCTGTCGAACAGTGAGCCCATCATTTCTGGGTGAAGGGCTGCTACATAAGTATGTATGTATAGGCAAAAGGGCAAGTGCCGTTTTTTAATTCAGATCTGAGCCACAAATAATCGAGTCTCATACTCCCGGGGATGTGCGATGTTTGATGCCTTAAAAGAGCATACCCATCTCCCCGCCACACCAAGATGTTCTATAATTGTTTTTATGCTAAATGTATAACCGATAGATCAGTCACTTTTTGTATTGATAGTAAGGTCAGTGTTTTTATCCACATTAAAATTTATTTAACTTTTATTTTGCTGATTAAGTAATCGGTCGCGTGGGGGGCCTATTGTAAGTCAATTGCATGTTTATTTCAATTCACAATGCAGACGCCCCAATCAATTTACATGATGAAATGATTGGAACGCTCTTCGTTGTTCACTGAGCATAAAGAAAAAAAGACAAAACTTGTGCGGGAGCAAGGACACTATAACAGAGGACATCTTTACAGTGGTGGACAAATCCACGGATACATGCAATCACAACAGAAGGAGAAGACGAGCTCATAAAGACACAAATTCCCATGCGTGATGACACGATGTGCAAGAGCTTCTGTTTCGTATATAGAAATAATGAAAAAATAAATTTGCTATTATATTTTTAAGGCGCTTAGAATAAATTTAATAAAAATCATAAATTTAATCATTACGGTTGAATGAACTGCAACTTCAAAGAGATAGTCTTATTTGTTAATTTAATGGTACATTAGGAAGGACGAAATTCTATTTACCATTTCACAGCAACATTTGCAACTTGGTGATCTCTTCCTCGATAAATGGACTATTCAAAACAAAAATAATTTTTCAATTCGAGTCAGTATTTTCTGGGATTAGCGCGTTAAAACATACAAACAAATAATTTTTTTAGCTTATATTATTAGTATAGTTACGATAAAAAGGGTTCATATTTGAACTGAGGTCGCTGGCGTGAAACACTTAACCCGAATGCAATTATACAAAATGTATTAACGACTTCTTAGAATATAAAATTTACTTAATAACTGGTTATTTATTCACACAATGTACTGTTTACGCATATCATAGATGACTTCACTTTAATATCCATGTAATTTTTGATCGTTCGTCGTCATGTGTGTTTTTAACATTGAACACTGGCCTATTTTTTTTTTGTCGACGCGGGACAACGCTTTTACGCGTCATCACCGGCCCTGGGTGGAGCCTGGTGATGCTTGGGGCTCGCGTGTCAGTCAGTACGGTCATTGGTAAGGTGCCCCAGAACTATAAATCATCGGGGCACCTCGACGGCCAGCCAGTCCCGTGAGGGACTGACGCCACTTTCACAGAGGAATTGCCCAAATGATCACACCTTGCCCCACGTGAAAGCAACACTTCCTCCAGATTTTTAGTCCCCTCTTCTTATAAGACGCAAGGGCTCAGCTCAATTGGCTTAGCCCAAGGTGTCTGCTTCATGTCAAGACAAAGATTGAAACAAGGTGGGAAAAACCTAGCTCTTTATTAGTCGTTCTAATACTATCCACTTCTTAGGTAATTCTTAGCGCAAGTAGTACATAAAGATCAAAAAAAAATTCTCACCAATTGTACGGACCATATAATCAAATATTTGTACCCGACCATGCAAGGAACACAACAACTTGGCACTGAATATGATTTAGGACACAACTGATCTGGATATACAGAAGAGCTTCAACCAACTGAAACGTCTCAAGAAATTCTGACATGATTTTTTAAGATATACCTGTTACGTCACTCTGAGCCTTGCAAACAAGCAGTAAAGCGAGAACTCTCCTCAATCAACAACATGGAATATTGCGAAGACGCAGAGCTGAGCTATATACACGTGTCTATATGGGTCACTCAAAGTTGGAACCTTGAATACGCCCTAAGGTTAGAATGTTCTAAGGGTTTCCATCACAGGAAGTCGTCATCATCTTCGAGGGGAAACCCGAGAAAAAAGTTCTCCTCGAGTCTTCAATTTATTCCCTGTATCCGTAGTGGAAAAATGTATTAACCTAGAGTCCTAACACCCCTGTAATTCAATTTTCAAACCGGTTTTTAACATTAGCGCTACGGTAGAAGGCATGTTTGGTTTAGGTTTCACATTCGTGTAACAAACCGATTTATCAATAACAGTTCTAGGCAAACAACAGGTACTCAGTAAAATTATACGAAATATCTTTTTTTTTTACATTTACGATCGGTTTCAATGGTTCCCGCAAATGCGACACCCACGAATATGAAAACTTGGTGGGTAATAGGTACCTAACTCTTAGTGCTTGTATTAACTTTTTTGATTTCTACGATAGATTTTTAATTCCCACCGACATTTTACATTTGAAGACAACGTCGCGAAGTAATCAATTTCTGCGTTCGAAAATTAATTATTATATTATAGTACTTTAAAAAAACATTATCCATTAAAATAGTTTGATTTCTCAATTATTTGTGTTAACTTATTTGCATATTTTCATAAAGAAATCATAATTTCCAAAATAAAATAATATGAATTCGCATATTTACATCATCTTTGCAATCAATGTCAGGTAAGTTAAAGTACGTAAAAACAACAAACTAGAGACACCACTGCTCGAACTCTCGGCTAAGCCAGGTAATACTTATTTGATCGGTGAAACATGCCGTACATTCAAAAGGTTAGGGTATTATTAAGAAATCAAAATAAAGATTCATACATTTTTCTTGTGTTTAAAGAATTTGTGCTGCTACCGAGGCAGGTGTTAATCTAGGTCCTAACCATAGTTCAAGCCTTGTCGTGGCGGTGGGACTTAGTAGCCTGGGCTGAACCCAGGCGGAGCCTAATGAACCGAGAGGGATCTTTACACCCCTCTTACAAGAAGAGGGGGCTTAAAGATCAGGAGCAATCGCTCTCGGTACCCCTCTTATAATAAGAGGGGACCTAATAGCAACAGGAGGTGGCGCTTTTGCGCACGGTGCAAGGGGCGAGGATGGGAACCTCATCCCATTGCATTGTCCCAAAGTCGGTGGGGTTGTCTTGTAGTGCTGGGCAAGCCCATCTGTGGAGGTGGAGTTGGTCCCTTAGGGGTGCCCTGATGATTGTTGTTCCGAGGCACCTCACCAAGGGCGGCACTGATTGCACTCGCGGTGGTTTTTGTGGGTATTCGGCACTATCATGTGTCGCGAGTCCCACACACCACTGGACCCCACCCAGGGCCGGTCAAGGCGCGTAAATGCGTTTCCCCGAGTCAACAAAAAAAAGGAGTTAACCTAGGTCGATGCAGAAAGTGCTAGCAAGTTTAGATGTGTCGTTTCGGCGTATTTCCACAATGCAAGTATAAATATTCGCATATTAAGGTTCAGGCCTCTGTCCTTTTTGTTTTTTTTTTTTTTGTTCCGCGGGAAAATATATTTATGCACTAACACTGGTCTTGGGTGAGATCCGATAGGGAAACCCCCGCAGGTGCCATCGAGTAGAGGCATACTAAGGTTCCCGAATCGAGACCTCCGAGCCTAACGCTAATCATGTCACTTCAGAGTTCAGAGGGTCATCAAACATGTAAAAGTACGTATTGCTAAAGCTGTCGGGGCACCTCACACTTGTGTAAACACTTTTCATAGGGCTAAATTACCGTAACCGTCTTGTAGTCTACATAAACACACCTTACCTACACATACAACTTACACGCAATTGATCGTAACGGGACTAGAACTTTCACAATTTTGAAGAAAAATATACTAGGCCATTTCTATCAGCACATGCCCTAAGCTAAGCCATATCCTTAAATCAGCATGTCGTGTGCCGTCAATCCTTTTCATGCCCTCAAGTATTCTAAGCCAGTGGTTATACTGTATTGATCTTTATATCCAAAAGGCAAACCAGGACGAGTCGGGTCTATGGAAGTTGGCGACTTTCCCCAGACCCTGCGATCCTTCCTAGGGTTAAAACACGTTGCGGGACCTGCGTCTCAGGCTTGTCGATGAGTGGCTGTCCGCCGCTCTTATGTACCGCTCCCTCCTTTTAACGCGTTAACGCTTTTGGCGTAGGAGTCAACTGCATTCCAGCCCTCCCCACTACCGTAGATTACCGTACTACGTAGAGCACTAAGGAAGGTTTTTTTTTTTAGAAGGGGAGGTGGATTCTGTACGGCAAACCCACAAAAGAGGAAGTGAATTTTGTACGGCACATTCTCATTTATGTCTATATTTTCATACTTCTGTTAGAATTATGAAGATGGGTGTAGAATTTCTTGACAATAGAAACGACCTGATTACTCCTGATACATTTAGGGTGAGTGTTTGACACGGGGATCAAAATGTAGGTATCTCTGCCCCCAGCATAAGCTATATTTTGTAGATTAGATCACTTGCATTTCCCTTCGTCGTTTTAATTGGTATATTGTGTTAATTACGTATACTCGGACAACATAAATTCAACGACGACATATTAAATTCACTGAAAATTATGTAAAATACATATGCAGGTTACCTACAAATAAATTTATTAAATCGTGTGTAATGCGCCTGTGATGTTAACACAATAATTTAAGTTCTGATTCGTGAATACATCAAATTAAAATATCTATTATTTTAATTGTAACCTACGTCATAGTTTAGGGTAATAAAATATTTCTGAAATAATAAACAATTTTTAGGTTTACCTCGTCCGAGCAGCGATGATGTGTTCTCTGCCTCCATATCGAACCACGAACAGCAACTGTTAATGTATGCGGTTTTAAACATGTGTTGACGCAAATATGAACAATAGCGAGAAAGAGGTGTAATCATTGATTTATTTAATGTGCTTAATGAATCTATTTAAGTCTTTGTGAGTATGAGATCAATTGAAATTATTTTATGATATTTTATTTGCATTTTTATTCTCGATGGTTTCCATGGGAACCCTTTGTAAGTGGGGAGTAATCAATAACATTAAGAAATAGCGCAATACACCTACGAAATAAAACTTACTATGTTCATAAATTAAGAATAAGATAGCTTATAAAATAATAATACCTTCGTTATGAATAAATTATCAACATCTTAATTAAAGTTCTTCTATATAATTTGACATTCAGTCAATAAATACGTAAGATATTGACGAGAATTCACAAAACGTAATATTTTGTATTTTCATTATTATTGGGTCACTACATTGTTTAAACTTTGACAAATATTGTAGGTACCTACTGACTACTATCAAAGAGAATAGTTTCAATTGTGATGTTCCTACTTCCTTTAACTTCTTCTTTTTCTTTTCCAAGCTGTATTGCCAGTTTGATTAACCCTTAATAAATTACTATTTGAGACTAAAATATAATAATTTATTATGTATGTACATAGATAGAGCAACAAATTGGTATAAAAGAGGTGTTTTGTATCCCGTTGAGGTCCTCTATAAGAATTTCGGTAAATATATATGTATGATGATCGAAGTCAGTCAATACTCGCGAAGATTTTTCGACTGCATCAAGAGGCCCGTCTGCTCTTAAATAAGACCATTAGCAAACTGTAGGCTTCAAATTTGTCAATTGATCAGTCGAGTTTTTAACAAGTATGATGTCAGTCAATTATGATGTACTTACCGTATGTGCGCACATTAATTAAAGTCCCTACTACTATCTTCCAAAGTTATTATATGTTCTATACGAAATAGCAATGTGCAACCAATCGGCAGCCTTTGGTCTAGTATATGCACGTTATATCTGTTTTTAATCTCGGTGACTTAATTTACATTAGAAATGTTGTAAGTTTCTTTATTGTTAAATAGTGTTGAGACATTACATAGGCAAATAATGTAAAAAATCAATACTTGATTTTTATAAGTTACAATAAATAAAAGTGAAAGTGTTTATTTCAAACTAATAAATACAACATTAATATGAATGTATGTTAATAAATGTTTTATTAGTGTTTTATCAAAGCCATTTTTCACCATCATTTAAAAAAATCTATAGTTAAATTACTTTTAAATATTCATTTATTGATTGAAATAAATGTTTGAAAGCAGATTAACAAAATTCACATTATACTTACATATATTATTCTGATATTGATTTTGTACTTCTACACTAAACATCGGATTCGCCATCTACCCCTATAATAAACTTATCGATAATGCCGTCGATTATATTATGACTCAGTTGAAATAGATGATAACAAATAGGCTATACAGCTATACAGTCCTTCCATCCCTGTAGAGTCACATGATCAAACCCTTCCTCACAAAGGCATCGTTTTTCGCACTTCGATGAATCTAAAGGTAAACGATATGTTCTGAAGCGATAAGTTTCTTTCCTATACCGATGCAACGAAATAGATGCTTTAGCGTCCGTCATAGCATCAACAAAAACGTATCAAAACCACAAAACTTAACACAATCTATCAATAAAAACATTACAAAGCAACAGAAACAAAAATCAAAAGATATAACAAAATAACAGTAATTAACAAAAAGCACACAACGGAAATATCGGACGGATTCTTACACTCCAGATAAGCAAAAATGGCGTAAAACAGCCTCCAGTCTAATTCCAAATAAATTTAGGGTTACAACTTGCAGGGTAAAGCAATGAGTTTTCTTTTTTTTATCAACGTTATCATACATTATATGTTTTAAAAAGTCGTTATCATAGGTAACCAAAAAAAAATCTGATATAATTATTTATAAACTTAAAACTTATCTTTGTCAATTCTGAGATTATAAAACAGGCTATAACACCAAGTGTGTGCGCTAGCAGAAATATTAGCAGATACAAAAGTTTATTGTCTGTGCGCACTTACAATTAATGGGTTTAATTTTATATTTCAATTATATATAATACAAATCGCAATAATTTGCTTTGAAATTCAGTGTACCTCAGTTGTTAAGATTTTTTTTCATGACAGAGACAAAAGCCATGTCCACTAATGCTAATAGTCCTTTTCAATCAGGGAAAATTAAATTTGAGGAATCAGGGATTTAATTTTCAGACATCACATGAAATCTATTTTATAATCTGTGACAGTGTGATCGCCATTCTCTTTGGTGATTGGATTAAATTTGACAATTGGCATTCTCTTCATGATTAAAATCGGATTTGTTTGTTGCGCAATAGAAATCGATCAGAAACATTGTTTTATTTTAATCTTTTAAAATCTTACATATAAATAATAAATTTACCAGTATAATTTAACATGTCTCAATATAACTTTATGGAGAAACTACGAACATTCTTGGGCCTGCGGTCGGAGGTTCCTAGTAGTGATTTTAGGAATCCCATTTGGGGTTCAGATGACGACGAAGACGACGGCGACGAACTCTATACCAGACAACACATTGAGGATTTTAACGATGGACAAGAAATCCATAGAGAATTTGTTCAGCATATGCAAGATATATTTAGGAACTTTGGAAGCTTATTCGGTGACATAGGATCGTTCTTCGACGACGAACACTTTACATCTACCGGCACAATGGCCAATTTACCTGAAAGCGATGTACAGCCAGATATTTTTGACAGCAATCGCATCAGGGAATACTACCTTAAACCAGGATACCATAAAGACATACATAGACGTCCTAAGGTAGACATCGACTTGGATGGTAAAATAAGTTCACATGAAGTTTCTGACCTACTAAAACTAAAAGAGGGTGGAGAAGCAACTCAGTCTCTATTTCACACTCAGATTGTACCTAGATCTTTTAGCAAAACCATTATTACAACTAGTGTAACTAAACCGGATGGTACCACTGAGACACGAAGGATTATCAAAAGTGGAAATGAGGTAGTGGAGGAAACTATAACTTCAACAGAACCCACAAAAGGCCCACATAACTTAAGTGTTGGCCCTATCACATCCAACCTGTCATCTTTTTTCCATAGCTTTCACTAATACTTAATCAGTTCTAGATATAAGGTAAAATAGTCATCTTTGTTGTGATAATAATTTATAGTATATTAAATTTATATAATAGTATCTTTCCAGATGCCAGGTGAATCTTAAAACACCACTTATTTTGTATTTTTTTTTTCCAAAATCATGATGTAGGATTAGGGTTGATTTAACTTGCTTTTGAAAACTTTGCAAGTTAACATTACTACTATATTAATGAATAATAAAGAATAAGAGATTCACATTGAAAATAAGTTTTAATAAAATATTAATTGAATTTAAAATATGATTTCACTAAAATATGAAAATATTCACTGTGAATGTTCACTTGTGTTCTATAAGTAAACATAATCAATGATAAGTTTGTAGATTTGACTTTCACATAATTATATAATAAACAGGCTGAAAGTACTTACATCATTGACAACGTCACAGGTTTTGTAGTATTCACCTCATCAATATATATCAGGAGGAAACTACAAAATACGGTATGATATACTTACTTTGCTGGATCCAGATACTTCTGTCCTTTTCTCTGCTTAGAGTAACAAAATAGTAGCTATTCTAGACATGTGTTCCTTGGACATCTTATACCTACGTACCTCTGTACTTAATACATTTTCACTTTAGCTCCAAAAGGCCATCCAAACTGTCCTAACAGACCATCCAACATAAGCAACACTTATAGAAGTTGTAGACCCACAACAATTATACATTTGTTTTATTTTTTAATAATTTGGCACCTGTGAAAAAAAAGTTATGTAATACATCCACAATAACATATGTATACCAAAAATTATATTGATATTCAGTTTGTAAAATACAATAAAATGATCTCCCCACAGTAGCTGTGTTATAACTACTCACATACCCTTCAGTTAAACAAGCCCAGAGTATTTTCTTTTTCAAATATTTTTTTAATAGTATTTTATAGTAAACTTTACTTCCTGTTGTTTAGATTTTACGTCAAATTGGTTCCACCTTAATATCCATCCTAAGATTAATATTGGCTCCAAAACTAACAATATCTAAACGGATAATCCCTTTTAGGTTATTAGATTTTCTAGAATCCCTATGTAAAATAATTTTAAAGACACTAAGAAACATATCTATCTATTGAATGAAAAGCTACATTTGGCAATACATTATTCAGTGGACACAATTCTGTTTTGGAATTTACTTTGTGGAGAGCTAATCGTAAGCATGGCTCTGAGGCCGTCATATTACATAAAATCTCAACTGCTTACTATTTATAAAACTGAAAAGAAGAAGAACAGTTATATTGTTATGAAGAGTATTCATTACAATAAAACTACTTTTACGGATTTTATCGCAGTTTATTTAATTATTTAACCAGCCCGACATTAGATTTGATAAAGTGGAAATCCTCACTAGGGAACTGATGCCTTCCAAAGATGATCTGTGAGGCTATTGAAATTGAAAACATCCAAATTTCAATAGAGAAGATGGCTGGGTTCTTCCCTCTGCTTGGGACCCAGTTGTAAACAATCAAATCAGAAACTAAACAACATGTCAAGACAGCAAGATGTAATAAATATTGTTTGCGTTAATCGGAACAACCAAAAATTATAATTCTTCGGGTACTTTTAATAATTTATGACACCAGGACATCTGTCGTCTCAGTCCACCCGTGACCATGGTTGCTGTGAAACTTCTGAAACTTTGGGATAGTTAAATAATTAAATAAACCACGATAAAATCCGTAAAAGTAGTATTATTGTAATGAGTAACATTCTCGCAAATTTAAGACATGAGTATTAAGATTATTGCTAAGACACTAATCGTGTTTCGACTGTTATAGAAGCTGCTACTACTAGCCTTGTTTTTATCCAGTTTTTAATGTTGCAAATAATAAATTATTCGGATTTTTTTTTGTTCTTTTTAATTAATTTTATTTTAAATTATTTAGTTAGGTTCATTATGTTTAAATTAAAACTGCACGTAACAGGTATAAGTGTATTTTTGGAACAGGGACTTTGTCATACGGGGACTAAGGAGTAGGAGGGGCCAGTTGTGATAACCGACACCGATCACGTCCTACATCCGGTCTCTTTTTAAAATTTGATTAAAATGCATTCCTGCAAAATTGTGATATTTTTCGCCGATTAGAATCTTAAGGTTCTTTTGAAGATATACTTAGTATTGTTAGATTATAGGTACGTTCCCAGGGAAGGTTTTGTGGGCTCCACATCATGCAGGATTCTAATGGTAAAAGAATTTCTCAAATCAGTCCAGCAGCTTCGGAGTTTAACTAATGCAGACTAGCAAAGAAATATTTCATCTGACTAAGTACCTGCCTATCTAAAGACTTAGGTGTTGCAAAAATATAAAGAAAATTGGAAAATAAAAAATTATTTATTAATAATACATTTACCTACATTTATTATCAAATAAAATTAATGTTAAATTCAAATAAATAAATAAATAAATAATTTTCCATAAGTCAATTGGTATAATTAATAACATTCTTATCACTATTTTATCTCCTCTGTGGAACCTATTGGCAGTAGCAAGCATCTTTAGTGTTGCTCTCGATCCAGGTTAGATATCTGTTGACACGAGTATACACACCGGGTTTATCTGGCCTGGCACAACCTTCGCCCCAAGACACCACACCTGGAAAAAATTGTGCGATCATCATCTCTGGATTGGGAACTTTACTAAATTGTCGGTATGGCGATATTCGCGCAGAGACGTAATCAAACTATGTATTCAACTGGCACTACCGATCTATTTGAATACGCCAGATCGCTATCTGGCGTATTCAAATAGATCGGAGTTGGAATAATTCAGCAAATGATTATTGGCCTCCTTACCGACTTCATGATACTTGTTGGTGGTGGTGTTGAGGACGTGGAGAGGGCCGCCCGAGTCGCCCTGGCAGGCGTCGCGGCCGCCGTCCGGGAAGCCGGCGCACAACATGTTGTCGGTGATGCGCTCCTTGTAGCTCGTCAGCTTGCACTGCGAGTTGGGCATGATCGGGACGTACACCTGAAAGTGAATTTAGCTACGTTATTAACCTTAGGTATATTACTTAATCACTATAAAGCTCAAAAATGTAAGTGGATTTTTCTATTTATATTTAAACAGCAAGAGGTAGTGTCCTGCTGCATTGCAGCAGAATTGGGCCGGCGTTTCGTACACTCTGTGACAAACCGGGGGCCCATTGAGAAGACGAAAGCGTCCGTAGTTACCAAATGGCTCCGATTAATCTTTTGTCCTTTATGATATAAAAACTGGCCAAAACCGATTTGAACTCTATTTGCTTATTTATATATGAACGAGATTCCGTAACGACGTTATTATGCGAGCGAGAGGTACTTCCCCGGTCGTGCCGTTTTATAGGAGGCTGTAGAGTCATGGTCTACCTCCTCATATGAAGCATGGCATTACGTCTTCCTTAAACCACCATTTAGGAAGCGAATACCGTACAAAGTATAATCAACACCACACGGCTATGCCTCTTAGTTAAACTTATTGAGTGCTACCCCGCTACGAAACCCTATCAAATGTTTACCCACTATACATAAACCATAGCACATTGCCTTCCTATAATAGTTGGGTGAACTGCATTTTGATGGATAGCGGACGGTAAAAAGGCTCAGATGAAGAAATTAAATTGCTGACAAATATTCATGCTGCTTACCTCTCGCAAGAAATTGGACACGTTTCCTCCCTCTTCAGTCGTACCCCACCCCACCACGATGCTGCTGTAATTGGAGTAGGACAGCTGGCGTGTGGCCAAGCACACCGGACTGGGCTTTATGTTATCCAAATCTAATTCTTCTGTATCGCCAGCTCGTTTAATGGCTGTACTCAGATCCAACTAAAATAAAAAGATAAGTAGCTTAAAAATCTAAATCTGCCCAAGTCAGCTGGGCTATCAGCTGTTTGCCTCAAGCGAGGCATACTGTCACAACAGTGAGCTTGAGCGAAATTCACCTAAACTTTACAAAATATCCTCACCCGACTTGATTGTGTGTCCGCGTTTGTATGTAGCCACGTCCGAGAAAGTACTTGTCATCAAATACACTTTCAGCCGCTCTATCAAAATCGGATCTCCTGAGGCCGACAGAGAAAGATAACGGTACAAACCAGATAAGTGAGAGTCTGAATCGCGCACTGAGGATTCCGTACCAACGTTGCGAGCACGACAACTCAAGAAAGTTAACAAAATTACATTTGTTATTTTGCACTTGCTTTGTGTGAAATGAACTGTAATTATAAGCTCGTGACGATGTGTGACTTATGTCGCTGAAAATTCCGACCTTCTCCTTTATCTAAAGGTTATAAAATGTTATTATTCTTACCAAATATTTAAGGTGAAATGGAAGTATGAGTTTTCTTAGCAGACAGACAGAAATACAATAAAGTGATCCTTTATGCGTTCCATTTATTACATTTCTGATGCTGAACCCAAATGACGGCTTTTTTAACGTACTCACTGTCTTGAAATGGAATTTCAAACTTTTTTTTCACAGAATATACGGGCAAACGAGCAATTGGAGAAATTTTTCGAATACCGACCCCCATGAACATGCACATAATTACTATGCCGATGCGTTGCCCTCCTCCCGCCCCCCCAATGGGCCCTTTAAGCTGTACTTAAATAGAGCCAGCTAGCTAATTGGACCTACACTTAATGAATTATTCAAGGGGATGTGTATTTTTTAATGTCTAATTGGAAACATATAGTCACCCGTTCGTCAAGCTTCAACAAGGCTATGTCGTTGTCGTATGTGCCAGGGTTGTACCGCAGGTGCCTGATGATGGCGGCCACTTTCCTGTCGATCGTCTTGGTTTCATTGGGTTTGCTGCGGTCGTGCTCTAGGAGGCGCACGGTCATTTTTTCTTTACGGAAACTGGAATGATCAGATTAAAAAGCTGGAGCTGGAGGCCAATAGCTGAAATTATATCCTACTAATAATAATACCTTAAATGTGAGGTATGTATGTTATTCTTATACGCAAAACTACAAAACAGATGACAGGTATAGATAATAAAAAAATATTTTATCTCGATAGTATGGTTGGGATAGATTTTACGCGGATGACACTAAGGCGCACATTTAGTTATATAATATAAAGGAGATTACACTTAAGTTAGTTTTTTTTACGCAGGGTAAATGCTTCTACGCACCATCCAACTGACCCTGGGTGAGCCGGAAGGTTATGTCGATCTCGGCTCGCCAATCGTGCCACTATCGGCTAAAGACCACTGCAACAGCCTGCGGCCGCTGTGGTGGGGTGTCCCGGACCTATCAGCGACAGGACACTTGTCCAGTAGTAGGTAGACCAGTCCTCGCGACAATATTCCATTTAACATTTCAAACTTCAGTATATGTGTAAATAAAATAATTCATAAAAAAAGAACCTTCACACCTGTTCTCCCCGAAGAGGTAGGCAGAGGTGTGCTAGTACATCCACAACTCGTAAGTCCAGTAGATATACTAGAACACCCTCGATTAGCCAAGGTACTGAGGCACATGATGTCATAGGTGGCAAGCATAGGCTTGCCACCTATGACGTCATGTGTCCCTTCGGGCACATTCCAATCCCGGACAATGTAATGCGTGCTCAGAATATTCTGAAAAACATTTAACAATAGTTGCCCGATCTGAGGATCGAACCCAGGACCCTACGCGGCTAACGCTCTTAACAGGCGACACCCGCACCGTTACACCACAGAGACGATTAATTTCTAAGTGTTGCCTACATAAATTATCTCATTTAAACATCTGTTAGT
Source organism: Eumaeus atala (assembly GCA_017140195.1). Lineage (NCBI taxonomy): Eukaryota > Metazoa > Arthropoda > Insecta > Lepidoptera > Lycaenidae > Eumaeus > Eumaeus atala. Next base: position 446,718 of record JAFELO010000992.1, read on the forward strand.
ACGTGTTCATTTGCTAAAATTATTTTTTACAAATATAATTTGAACTATTCAGTACAGAATTTTTTAGCTCACCGCTAACAAAAACGTTTTAATTATTCCTGGTGGCCTGCCAGAACTGACGAAGCTATATATTGTAAAGGTACCAACTAGGTAGGAGGGAGGCCTCCTGTTTAATACTGTAATGTGAGGTGCCAAAACAGAAATAAATACTGACCCAGCAGTGCAGTGTGCAGCCGTCAACACGTACAGATCGTTGATGAGAGCACCGCCGCAGTAGAACCTCTTCGAGTAGAGTAGCGCGACCATCCACCCGAACTCCAGCTTCACAGTTTCGTAGCCGCCCACGATACGCCTTTTTGTTCTTGCTATGCCGCAGTCTGCAGAAAGAAAATCGATATTGGGTGATGATTGTTGCCTAACTTAACCTAACGAAAGATGGAAGTGGAAAGTCGATTATGGAGGGTAAGAGTTTTGATTAAGGAGGAAACGACATTAGGTTCGATCGTGGAGGAAAGGGTATTAAGTATGATTATGGAGCAAAAGGCATTAGGTACGATTAAGGATGAAAGGTCATTGTTACCGTAGAGCAAAATATAATCCGAAAGTTTGAAAGGTGTTTTTTATATTTTTTCAAAAATAACTACTGAACGGTTTTGAACGAAATTTGGTACCTACTATTACTTGAATACGATTTGGAAAAACTTAAAATTATTTTTGTGCTGAACAAAACTGATCGGCACAGGTATATCCTGAGACGAGTGTATAACATTCAACAATTTTAGAACCAATCATTTTCAAAGATGAACGCCTACAAAATATTTAATTAAGAATTCGCATAGAACTATAAGATATTTCGGAACTTACGGCATTCTGGGCACTCTACGGGGGGGTCATGAGATATCGGTGGGATTGTGGGGGGCGTGGTGTACCAGCCATTGATCCAGTCTATCAATCCCTTCGAATTAGCAGACTCGGTTTGTGTCGCTGTGCTGTGGCAGCTCACCGCGCAGACTGTACCCGCGAACATTATCAACCAGCGCATAGTGATCTGAAAGTGAAGTTGAAATACTCAGTGCTGGATTAATTCATAAGCAAATTATGCATTTCCTCAGGCATCAAGCAGAAACAATGTAAAATACTATACCTCTATAGTTCGGCACAGACCTGAGGACAGGGGGAGGGGGACGACAGGCATGGAATGCTTAGCTAGGCTACATCGTTACGTTATTTCTTGACCTACGACTACCTTTACCAACTTATATGCTTGTTGACCATATTAGGAATAGATATGCGTACGTAGCATTGTCAGTAATCATATATTTACTAATTTACAAAATATGCAGTCTGTGAACAAACTGAAGTTAATTATATTCTATTTGGTAAAGAGGTAATACTCGCTAAATAACACTACTTACGAGGGTGGATCTAAATTTATTTTTATTTTTCGACATAGTCTCCATCTAGTTCAACACACTTGTTCCACCTGACCTGCAACTTGTTTATCCCCTCGAAAAAAAAGATTCCGGAAGGTCGGCGAATTAATCGCTTACTGCGACTATCGCCTCATCTTTGGTCAAAAATTTCGAGCCATCCAAATGTTTTTTTAAATTTGGAAATAAATGATAATACAAGGGGGCTAAACCCGACGAATAAGGTGGGTGGGGCAGCAATTCGTAGCCACAATCATGGATTACAGACATTGTTTCAACCGAAGTGTGAACACGTGCATTGTCTTGATGAAACTAAACTTTCTTACGCAACATTCCCGGCCTTTTTTCTTTTATTTCTTCCCGGAGTCTTCGTAAAAGGTTACAATAATAACTAGAATTTATAGTTTGACCTTTCAAATTGAAATCTAGACAAAAAGTCCTCGGGATCAGTCCCAAAAAGTTCCAAACAGTCTCGCGAAATTGTGTATCGAACTCGTTTTTGTTCAGCGCTGAAAGCAACTACGGGACCCAGCGAGCAGAAACCTGATGGAACCCCAACTCTTCCGTCATTATGTGTTGCACCCGGCCGTAACTAATGTTTGTTATCTCAGCTGTCTTACCAATGGTCAAAAGTCGGTCACCCAGTACGAGATCACAAATTTTATCGATGTTTTCTTTCGTGGTAGAGGATGTCGGCCTTCCACTCCTAGGATCATCTTTAATGCTCTCACGACCGCGCTTAAACTCAGCTGCCCACTTCTTGACACTGGAATATGATGGATCAGACTCCCCCAAAGTGCTCACCATATCTTGATGGATGTCTTTTGGTGATAAGCCTTTTTTATTGAGGTACTTAATGACTGCACGGTGTTCAATTTTCTCCATTATTGAGAATTGTGTCAGATTGCTTCAAACAAATAATCACAGAAACTTTATATTGTGCAGTATCGGAATGAAATTGCGCACAATAAATCAATATGATACATACTAACAAATGACGGTTGATTTAAAAAGATGTCTTAGCTCCATGTAGGTTAGGCCACGAACTTTTAGATCCACCCTCGTAATTCCTTTCAACGAAATCCATGAGGATTTATAAAACATCCAAAATTGAATAGGGACGATGTTTGGGTGGTTCCGTCTCCCTGGGACCCAATTAATAATGAAATACTAGTCCCAAGCATAAAATCACTACCCGAAAATAAGATATAATCAATAATTTTAATGTTAATCGGCATTCAGTACAACTGTATAAATATTTAAAATCTTCAGGTTCCTTAATATGTAACATTAGGACATTTGTAGAATAGTTCGGAGGTTGGGATTGTAAAATACTTAAAATGGGCGACCGTTAACGTGCCTTTAGAATTTTTTCAATCAATAATTTTAATGTTAATCGGCATTCAGTACAACTGTATAAATATTTAAAATCTTCAGGTTCCTTAATATGTAACATTAGGACATTTGTAGAGTAGTTCGGTGGTTGGGATTGTAAAGTACTTAAATAGGCGACCGTTAACGTGCCTTTAGATTTTTTTTTGCGATCATTGATGTAGATAAGTATACTTTCATGGTATTGTCTCAACGCCACCTAGAAGTGGCTTTTGATAGCAAATTAGCTTTTGCCTAACTTTAAAATCGGATTTTGCAAATTCCATTATTTCGCTAAACTGAATAATTTTCCATCGAAACTTATAACGACGGAAGAACTTTCTCGTTATCACATTAAACTCAGCAGGCTTTCCTAAAATAAACATTATTTATTGAACTGTAAAATGAAAACACATTTTGATGAACGAGTGACCTAAATGAGGTCCTTTATTTTTTTATATCCACTCAATTGAATCGGGTTTTTTAAACAAGGACACTCGCACACTGGTACAGACGTCGACACAACTACCGTTATAATATATTATGATTCAAGTTGTTTACAAAATTAGCTCTTATAGACCTAATAACAGGCTGTAAAAACAGAGTATACAATGATGTAATGCATTATCACAAAGATGAGAAAAGAAATTTATTTTTTAATTACATTAACAACAAAAAGGAATGATAAACGACGTTATTACGAGGTTATTTCAACCCGTTATAAAACTGGACAATCCTCCACTGCGCATGCCGACACGACACACAATGAGTAGTAATTACGCTCCTTTATATCATTATATACACGTCCACAAATCAATTATCATTTCGCCGAACTCTTTGGAACATTTATTTTTAAGCTTTACGGGATGGACCCTGGAAGAAACATTAGTTTAAGAGATATGGCCATATTATCTGGCACGAGATTAGCATAATCAAACATAATAATATGATACTATAAGAGGCATTTTAGTAGTAGACATTTCCTAGATTCTAAACAAGAGTGTGCTGGCGCTCACACGTTATATGTTGCATAAATTAAATACTAGCTTGTTTGTTTGAACTCGTTAATGTTCCGAATTGAAAAAATACTTCTTTGTTGAAAGTCCATAGTTCGAGGACGGACATAGGCTATATAGCATAACTCTACGACCAATACGACCGATGTTACGCGGGTAAAACCGCAGGGTGATGCTAATGTTAGAATAGAGTCCTATAACTGAGTAAGTATTCTGAGAAGGAAAATCAGCTCGAATCACGTAAGTAAATGTAAAATATTTGTCGGGAAACAGATAGATACAGAACCTAGACGATTCCTATAGAGGAAGGTACTTCGCATAAGCGTAACTTAAAACGTCGCCTTGAAAAGTGCAGCTGGAAATGTATATGATCTATTTACTCACAATTTACTAAACGGATTTTTGTGCGGTTTTCACCTGTGAATAGAGTCGCCGTGGAAGGTTTGTTTTTAAGGGCGAAGTCGGGGCGGATCGCTAGTAATTAATAATTATAAAACTAAAAAATGCTTTCTGTTAACTAGTAGACAATCCCAGGTTCCATCAGCCACCATCAATTCCCTAGTCCACAATTTTTTATAGCATTAGGGGACAAACGAGAATCGGAGTCTTTTGATGACTACCGAAATCCATGGACTTCTACAACATTCGCATGATTGTTACGCAGATGCGTTGCCCTCCTCTCTCTCTCTCCCCCATGGGCCACCGGCTACTCACAAACCGCACGAAACGCGATAGCGCCGCTGTCACTTACACCGGCGTAAAGTGAACCCCTGTCAAGTGAGTGAGAGGTACTTCCCCGGTCTTGCTGGCCCAATTCCATTTCATTCTGTGCGTGACACTACATCCTCCTGAGCGGAATGCACTACCTCTTCGTGAGCTGTCATCTAATCCACACACCATTACCAATTTTCATGAACACCACAATTAGAAGTGTTCTTACTTCTGGGTCTTTCATTTTATTACATAGTCACTTCTCCACTACAGCTCTACCAAATAAAAGCGTGTTAAAAATAGAGGATAACTTCATTGTCCACATGTCACTGTTATGTAGAAGTTGAAATACAGAAGATGCTTGAAAAACTTAATGTCATGGACTCCTGGTACCCAGACCCAATATCATGCCGACAGCGTGGGTATAGTACAACGGCAGAATCTGGGCATTATTCAACATATTATCAGAGGATAATTGAACGTAGACCAACTCACATATGAAAAATTATCAGTAATACCTAAATAGTCGTGATACTGTTTCTGGATTGGACAGCCTAACAACCCAGGGCAAGCACCAAGCAGCGGGAGAAACCCTAGTATATTTATATCAATGACATTTTTAAATTGGGAATAAAAAACATAGACAAATATTCATCGAATATCAGTAATGTACTTCCATGCTCGTGTTACCCGCATTAACAATACATACATAATGAGTAGGTAATGTACCCACTCAATTATTTCATACGTGGTATTCAACCGACTTGATGTAGATTGTAGATAATAGGATGGAGTGTTTCGATCCTGTCACTTACGCATACCGCCCAGCCGGACTCCGTGCGCGACAACTACCACCAACGCCTGATAAGTGATTCCCACTGCAGCGGCGAGATAATTTGGCCATTGCCGCAAGGTGTTTCGTATGCCGAAATCAATGAAGGTACGGCACGGAGGGCGTCCCGTGCAACGCCGGAGCCCTAATGCGGGCAGATCTCAGCCCGTAAACCCCGGCTAACGGACCGTTGGTAAAGATATATCTATATCTATAAAAATAGGATAACAATAGGAGCCCCGTTAGGAGCATAGGGCGCACAGGCACTTTCGCAAAGTAAGCCGTGGGCCCCGAAAGATTTTGCTACAACGACGTCTGTTCCCTGTGAAACGCAAAAATCCTATTTTAGTATAGAAGGTTGAAAGATGAACAGGTTAGGTCCACGTTCAAAATATATAAAAGCAACTGTTTATTTATGTAGCTGTCACACAACAGCTAAGTATATCGTTTCGATGTTTCTCATAAAGTAAATTATTTTATGGACCTGCTTTTTTCTGGGCCGAATGTTCTCAATTTAATGAGTGCGAACTGTGACGAGTCGCAAAGTCAATAGGGAAGAAGTAAGCATCAGATGAAGTTTTATGTTAACTAACGACAACCAAAGCACACGAAATTAAACCTTAGCCACTTAATATAAAGTTTATAAACAAAATAAACTAGTGACAGCAAAATAACCCCGCGTGCGTGTTTAAAACAAATTGTCCTTTTTGGTATGCTGCCTGCATCGCGATTCCTTCAACTGGTTCTAGGCGAGAGAGCTGTTTTCCTGTTCTCTTATGATATAGAAAGTGAGCAGTTCTGGGTCAATTAGTTGTATAAAATTAATAAAACCCCTCTCAGAATTGCCAACATTATATGTTAGAAACAATCAATTTTCAAAATATAGCTAGTACTACATACCTTCCTAAATTCACTGAGTAGAGACAACATGTTGCATTGTTATCAAATAATAAATGGTTGTGAAAAAATTGTGCAAAAGTTTGATATGCCTAACAACTTTTAAGGTGTAATATTTTTATCGTAAAAAATATTAAAAATATTTACAGCAACTCTGTGAGATCCTCTTAACGTTTTTTACTAGGTTTTTTTACGCGGGTTCCGCAAATACACTAAATAGGCACACAATGTATACAAATACCGTACCTACCTAAAAATGAAAAATATAAAACAACAATAGCACAGGTTAAAAACCTATATTATAAATAATTATAATTATAAAGAAATAGAAGTCATTATAATTATAAAGTTATTTCAAATATTTTTATTATATTTTTTTCTTAAATAAATGAAATATAAATTTATAAAATAAATTGTAAAGAAACTCACAGCAAGTCGATCCTGCGTTGATAAAGGAAGTCGAGTGACCAGTCGCAAATCAGCAGGCCGTTGATGATAGAAAGAGAAAAAGCTATTACCACTTTCACTCGGATGCCTACCGCCACCGCGGGCGCTCTACTTAGTCCTGGCGAGCGGCCTGCGAGGTGCGACACTGGCCGCAGTAGCCGGGGTCTATCACTTTATGTAGCGAGCTATGTAACTAATAGCCCTGCTTTACTAAGCCATTTCAGAGAATAACTCAAGGTAACAATCATTAGCTGATGACATGACTATTATAATTTCTACCTTCATGTGGGATCCTAATCATATGTGGGTATGGCCTATCTCTTCACTCGCAAAATACGGGCCGAATAACTTTACATAGGTACATTCAAATATTCTAATGATATTGTCCGTCATCTTTGTTTTCTACAGAACCTATAACTCCATCCGAACGAATGAAGAACGCTAAAATCTAATTCCTGTAAATGCATTGCGAAATATGTGGCCCTGCATCACCTCACCCGTCTGTAGCACCCCTAAGTGTGTACCCCTACCAAAAGCGAATATAAAACAAATTAAAAAGAACAAAAAATATCTGACTGCTAACTGAAAAGAAAACATTAAACAACAATCATTCCACAGTCGAATTACATTATTATATTTAGGGCGCAATTTAAGCCAAAATTTACAAGATAATCTTTTTTATATTCATTTTTTTGTTATATTAAAACAAGTTATGTATATTTTTGACACGTCGTTTAAAACTCTACATATTTCTGGTAAGCTCAGGATGACTTTGTCGTCCGTCTATGTATCTAACAAATACTTTTTCTCGAGATTGTGAGGATCAAGCTAGAATTCATGTCGAAGAGATCTGTCTAGTCCGTTGAACTGTAAAAGCAATAGCGCCGCCAAGTAGTAATAGGTCCTTCCGAAAGAAAATCGAAGAGAGCTGCAATTTCTTGAACAGAAACATGTATTCAAAATAAACAGTTTATTGCCGTATATTCTGTGGGATCTCACGGTAACTGAAACCCATAGACCATTGACCCGATAATCAAGAATCACGAAATTTCGTCAGAAATAAGAACTTACAGTAAAAATTAAGGAAATTGGTAAATTATAATAAACCCTAAAAAACGATTTCCAACTTTTATTACTGAATATTTCGTTTACTCATACTCGTACGTGCCGTCGGTGTAGATGCTTAGGTACGAGAGTACAACTCACACTTGACGGGTTTTCCACATTGAGCCCCTAACTCAGCCACCTAAAGATATTTTTCAGTAAAAATAGCACAGTGTGTAAGCCACGTTTCTAACTCTACGTACGGTCATGAACACAATGTTAACGACAGTAGTTGACATCTATGTCACGTTACATCAACTACATTGTTGTTAACTTAATTTGAAAAATCTGAAATCTTGGTATAACATACTGCACCTACTACTATTTTACAGAATGGCAGTAATTACTTCATTTGAATTAATCTTGTTTCGGATGATTACATTATTTTGATTTCAACTTTTAAGTGTGGCTTTCGGTTTATTTTTGTTAAAAATTTTGTAACATTTTACTTTGTCGCCAAATTGTTGAAATTTACAACGGTATTGGTCGCCTTTATGTTATTATTTCTTTTATTTTTTAGTAATAATAAGTGTTATTATATTATATAGAAATACACTGATTATACTGCAACACAACCTATCGGTAAACAATTACTGGAAGTGTTTGAAAGTAGGGTTGTAAGCACAATCATATGTAGGGTTACAAACACATTTTAAGGCTAGAATATTTAAATTAAATTATGTGCTAAAAAATAAAAAAGAAATATTATGTAGTAGAAAAATATGTTCAAACATTTTTGTCGATTTTTGTGCTTACCTTTGTTATTTTTAATTGTACGTCTACAAAATACAAGGTCACAACTCGCAGTAGTTGAAAATTAAATTTGCAATTAAACGTATATACAAAATTTTTGATCGACTAGTTAGCAATGAACCATTGTTTTTTGGTTTCTCGCGGAAATCTATTTATGCTCTATCATCGGTATAGTGGGATCTGATGGGGTGTCTGGGACTGGCGGCTGAACCGAATGCACACTAAAATCGCGCCCCGAGTCAGTCGATTATAAGGGACCGAATTCCAACAATGGGGCTGATACAACAACCCAAATGCTATTTAGACTGATGCATCCGTAGAGGGTAGTACCGTAAACAGGAAGCCCTCTCCGACGTCTGGACCGTGCAATGGGGTTTGGTTCCCATCATGATCCTTGGTACTATTTCGGGAGGCGGCATAAGTTACGCCTAGCGCCTTCGCCACACAGACAACCAACATCTGCGGGGTCAGTATTCACCCCCGCTTTGGAAGAGCGAATGACGCTGGGAGAGCTTCTGAGACGTGTTGGTCTCGGAGAAAGAGACCATTGCCTTCCAGGACCAGTCACTCTCGGGCATTCAGCATATCAGGCACGAGAACGCGAAGTTCATCCCTCCCAGCGCCGCTGTCAGGTCATGGCGCTGCAAGGCCCATCACGGTACGGCGTGTTTTCGGCTGCGCCACAATTATGGCAGCACACTTCTGCCTCCCGGCGGATCCGACACAGTTAAGCGCCGGTAATTCCCGGTGCGCATTTGCGTTTTACGGAAGATAAGGTGTTAGCTTTACGACCGCGTCAGTCGTACGTACAACATACGTCGACCGCGCCAGGTCCTCATTACACCTCAGCATCAGCGGCTTTTCTTCTCTCCAGCATGTCCGCCGGAACAACTTCTAATCTCGTTGCCCGCTTTGTGCCTGCAGTCGCCAGAAGAGGTACATTACGCCGGCTGTTCCACTATTAGCTCCCACTGTGGATGGCCGTCAAGACGTGCTTTTGCCCACCCCAAACAGTATAAATCAACAACTCCGATAATCGTTTTTGCTGTTTTCTGACTTATCATGATAGATCTATACTAACATAAAGAGGAAACATTTGATTATTTGTTTGTTTGCATTAAAAATATTAGACTGATTTGACAACACGTTGTTCTGTCTTAAATTTTATTTACTGTCATGATAACGTGTAATATTTATGAGGCCGAAATTAAAATTTATATATTTTCTTAAATCAACTAATTTTTTCCATATTTTGTAAAATATTGGGACGGAGTCCCATTGTCGAATAAATTGGTTTTGGTTCATACAATTAAAATCTTGTTATTTTCAATTTTCAACGAAAAATTACGACCGCGACCACCCTAAAGTTGGTAAGTGAATAGTCGATGTATTCGCTAATCGCAATATATGTAGATTTCATCTGGCGAAGTACAGCTCTAGTGGCTTGTGATCTACTCAGGGTGTATCTTCCATAGTACTGTACGTAGAATAGAGCGCTTCGTGAACTCTTGTGGCGTCTAATGCCTTGGTGGGTGTTGCCTGAACTGGTGCTGTTTTGTACAAGAGAAAATAACATTGAGATACAAAAGCGGACGTGGTAGAGCTTGTGTGCGGTTAATAGACTTGAACCGCCCCTAGACTAGACCTACCAAAATCACTACACAACAAAAGAAATGCCTGAACGTTTACAATAGCAATCATAACATCTACGTAATTGCTATTTTATTCATTACCTGTTATTTGCAATATTTTATATCACTGCTGGTCTTCTCCACAGAAACTATGGGGGGTTACGGGCATCGAGGCGAACCTCATGACCCGGGTTGGGTCGCAAGGGGACGACTATCCCCTCGGTAACGGGGCCGCAATAAAATTGCGGTTTGCCATCC
>JAFELO010000992.1:457191-467423 GCA_017140195.1 Eumaeus atala
GCGATCACATCATTGCGGACGTAGCGACCGGCACCCGTGATGACCCGTAGGGATATATTTTGCTGGGCTTGCAGGCGTTTCCGCTGGGCCTGGGAGGTTAACGCATACCATGCGGGGGCGGCGTAAGTGAGGCGTGACCGGATATATGTCTTGTAAATCCCCAGTTTCGTCCGTGTAGGAAGTCCGGACGCTAGTACCGGCCTGCGAGCCCATCTGTATGTCCACCTGCGAGCCCATCCGCAGCGCGCGGTCGATACTGCATCCGAGATACACTACTGGGGATTCCCAAGACACATCCTGGCCTCTAAACTTTAACCGCCCCGGCATGGAGCGCCTCTTGCTGACATATAGCGCCGTCGTCTTATCCACGTTGACGGACATGCGCCACCTGTCGAGCCACTCCGGCAACCGTCCAGCATGCGCTGCATGCGCCCAGTTGCGAGCTCCGGCTTTCGGGACGAGGTTACGTAAGCTCAATATTTTATAAATTTTCAATAGTTTAATCCTTACACATAATAGCGCCGTAAAGTGACAAATTCGTTGTCGTGTATCGTGTGGTTTGTGAGTATCCGGTGGCACATTGGGGAGGGGAAGGAGGGCAACACATCGGCATATTAATTATGTGGATGCTCATGGGTGTCCCTATGCTATTTGAAAAACACATACCTTAATTAAAGCTAGCATTAATTTTTGACGGGTCAGAAAATGATTCATGTTGACACAATTAGTTAAACACAGGTCCGCATCTTGCAAATTGCTTTTATCAATTACATAGACATAATTATGTTAGAAACGAATGCCCAAAATTTACCCGACTGAAATTACCACGGTTACGATCAAAATTTAATTTAATTTTTTTCCTCTTTTAATTTCCCCATGTCGGTCCATCTGTCCATCCGACTGTCCGTCAGCACGATGGTATAGAAATTTCACAGGAAAGCGTGGCTTCCAGTTCAAGTTCAAGTTGGAATTAATGTCAAATGCTAATGCCTGTAACGTCTCAAAATGTGAAAAATATCATACAAATAATCTAAAGATACATCTGCTATGTCCATTTTCTACAGGATCGCATAAAAAACTAAAATCTAAACGGTCTTATTACAAAAAATGGTTTAACCTGCTTTGAACGAGAGCTAGTTAGCCAATAGCCAACTTTAGATCGCTTCTGTTAACCTCATTACAAAAGACAAAATGGTCTTGGGCTACATAATATAGCGTCCTAGATCTGGATCTGACTTTTGTTCACAGATTATAGACACAACTCATTCATTTGATCAAAGATATTACGTTGCAATTTAGGAGCAAACGTATTTACTTAAAATATCTTATCTATATTTCATGTAAAAGAAGTAAAATACAAATCTTGTATTTCAATATAGTGTATGTGTTGTTTATGGGATTGCGACAGAAACGAAAAAAATAATGTTAGAATGTTATCTTTACTAATATTTTGAAGAGGAAACATTTTATTGTTTCTTTGTTTTGAGTAGGAACTGAAACTACTGGACCGATATGAAAAACTCTTTTACCTGTAGAGTTGTACATTATTTGTGATGTATCGTTATGACATTACAACATCTTCTAAAACGTTTTGATAATTACGACACTTGGAAGTTTCATATGTAACCAATTCGATATGTAACCATAGTTATGAGAAAATATCAAAGCAAATCCTCCTTTCGCTGCAGAAATTATTGACAACTAGCTCAGATCTCCCGACAGACGTTGTTCTGTCGTAAATTTAATTTGTTGTCATTACTAAGAAATTGAATCATCATTACCATGACTTTATAATTTTTATATTTCTGTAAATCAATGAATATTTTCCATGTTTAAGAAATTCTCCTCGCGAACTCGGAACGCACTGCCATTGATTAATAAGTAATAAAGTGGATTCCTTTAATATATTATTAATAATTGTCTCTAGTAATTACAACATCCGATTACTGACAGATACTCAGCGCGTACCTATATCTTAAAGCCGTGACATGTCTTACTTATCCTTACATAAAAAAATTTGGAATAATGCAAAATAAGTTTGTCGGATTCCGAAAATCTATGTTTATATTTATTTAAATTCCAATTTTATTTGTTCCAAAGAGACATATTTATTTTATTCTACACATTTTCTAGTATGTGTTTGTCAACGATATCTTCAAAATCCATACGACCTATCGAATTGCGTCCATTTTCATTGCATATTTTATTCAACTGATGTAATCATACCAAAAGTAAAAAAGTACACCCGAGATAAAGCGACATTAGCACTTGACCTTGAGGTATAATCGCACTTTAAAATTTAAACCATGGTGTGGCGGGGGCCAAACTATAGTTAAAATTTTAAACCCTCAGCTTTTGAAGCTAAGCTAAACCATCGTTTGTAACAAGGAATCGCATTAAACCAGTGGTTATTCCCCGATCTAGCTCTAACACGTGTGTTGTAATAAGGCGGAGAGGATTTGCGGCAGAACCTACTTTTGGCGTCGACTTCAAGCATAAAATACTTACGTCATTTTCGAAATAATAAACTTATTATAATAACATTACCCTTATTAATTACAGTTTATTAATTATTTAACTATACCGACGTTTCAGAAACTACGGCAACCATGGTCGCAGCTGGAGACGTCGCGCGCTAGTTAAATAATTAAATAAACCGCGATCTTAAGAGGACATACCCTATTTGTTGATGGAATGTGTAAGGAACAAATCAGAGAGGGAGTAATTTATTTTCTGAACAGATTGGACGTAGGCTTGGCCCAATACATTCTGTCTCAGCCTAGTTCAGAGATATGTAAAGATCTATGTTGCGTGATTCGACTCTGTGTATGAATTAAGTCCATCTTTTTTTGTTGTACAAATACAAGAAAGGTACGATGGGATTGACATGTCTGAGCGCAGACAAAAATCCCAAATAAGTTTGCAGATTAAAAAAAACCGCGATAAAATCCGTAAAAGTAGTTTTATTGTAATAAGTAGCATTCGCGTAAACTTAAAGACATCAATATAACAATTTATTTTGTCGGATTACCGTCCCAATGAAATAGAAGAATGAGAGAATAGACAGTGCTCTTGTGTCTGCACAATCTTTTGTGCACTTCTCAATAGATGGCGATGGAAATGAGGACGACAACTCCAATACCTTCCACTAATATCTATCCAACCCTGTCCCTTACACCCTACATAACTGGACCCACTCATGAACTGGAAGACGCCAACACGAGTCATATTTCTGTCGTTACCGGTTTTCGCAATATATTCGTTACTGGAAACGGTGAGGCCCGAACACGATAATGAAGACTGTCACTCAAAAAGCGGTACTTACAACGAGGAAGTAACTTGCAATTTATTACAAAACTCATGCAAACATTATTGTATGTTACATGTATGACCTCAGCCACTTAAAATGCAATAAGTTAACACTTGTAGGGACGTCCGAGCACAGAAAATTTACATCGTATTCGCTTTTGAAGTAAAAATTTGCTAGGAATGCTTTGTTATTGCAAATCTACAAAAAACACGTCAAGACATTGATGCTGATATTTTATGTCAGTTTCTTGTTGAGTAAAATTTACTCTTAGTTTTCATGCTTATGTTTTTGACACTTGATGGTAAATAGCACGATGTAAATTGAATGTTAGCGCCATCTAAACGGGACTGGCTGAATCGCATCGATTGATTATAAGACGAGCCTTATAGGATAAACAAATGGATATTGGTAATTGAATGAGCCCCTACTGGAATCAGACCGTAACGTGGTCCTAATATCACCATACTCACGATAATCATTAATATTTGTCTGGAGTTCCACTATCACGTGTAAGATACACATGCGCGTGGGTGTAACTTTAAAGTTTATACTTTTGAATTTGACATATCGATGAATGTTGTTGATATATGATTATTGTGTGATATCAAAGCGTATACATTTTGTTGACGTATTAATTTGTCCTATAAACCTTTTACTTATTTATTACTTTCTAAATTATCGCCTTGCGAACCCAAGAGCTATAAGGCGAAAGGAAAGTACTTGTGGTATGTAGGTGTAAAATCACATCGATGTTCTTAAGACGTACATCCCTATACGAAAGGGTTTACGTTATTTATTGTTGCCCTTATTGTTTTGTTTACTGTTAGCTGACATTTCTCGATTAATTAAAAGTTGTAAGACAGGTTTGGTGGCGTGTTTTAGGTGGTCTCTTACAAGCTTCATTTACTAAGTAGCTGTCTCTTATGTGTGCTTATTTTTGCTTTAATCAAAAACTCACATCATGTGTTTAATTAGAGCAGTCGACTTCGTTAAAATAGTTTACGGGTTAATCCGCAATGGAGCTGATACACGTAATTCTACTGGCTCATCTGAAATATAGCTACTTAGGTTAACTGTAATGGCTTATCTGTAGTAGAGATACTACAGGTAACTCTACTGACACATTTACAATAGAGCTAATTCAAGTAACATTAATGGCTCATCTAATACAGGGCTACTGCAGGTAACTGTGGACCCCCACCATGGTTCAAGCCTTGTCGTGGCGGTAGGGCTCAGTAGCCTGGGGTGATCCGATACACCTTGGGCGAAGCTAATTGAACCGAGGAGGTGTGTGCTCTTTGTACCCCTCTTATAAGAGGAGGGGACTAAAGAGCAGGAGGAGGAGGCGCTCTTTGTACCCCTCTTATGAAGGAAGGAAAAAAACACGGAGGCGGCGCTACTGCGCACGGGGCAAGGGGCGAGGATGGGAATCTCGCCCCATTGCATCCTGTGCATATCATGTCCTAAAGTTGGTAGGGTTGTCCTGTGATGCGGGACAACACCATCTGTGGAGGTCGGTCTCTCAGGGGGCTGACTAGTCGTCGAAGTGCCCTGATGATTGAAGTTCCGGGGCACTGGTGTACGGGGCTCTATGCCCTGCATGCATGATAATGCGCCGCAGTAAACCACAGGACCGTACCGTTATGCTTATACCAGCAGCATAATCCATACATTTCTCATTCGCTCTCACCACAATAGAGTTATAACTGGCGGTCCGCCCTCACACTTTGTTCTATAACTTGTGTATAGAAGGGTACTACGCCCCTTTCTAAAATCAATATTATCACAGGCTGCCTTGTTAATGTGGAACATGATAAATCATCATGATCATAGCCCCGGTCGGTCCTCTGCTCAACTCATTTCGGCAAATGACTGAAGACACTACGACACTACTACACACAGCCCGGACAGATTATTGTAAGGGGATCGAATCAACGTTATATACATATATTTGACCTAATTATAGTATAGTATATATCGTGTTATACCAAGTCACCAACTGTCATAATCGCTAAACGGACTCTTTTTCGGTTTCAATATTTATAGGAACATTAAAGTTATTACAAATGTTTCCAAATCTCCAGAAAATTCGTAACTCATAACGAGCTACCTCAGGGACGTGCGAAATTTTACTCCGTTGTGACTTATTTCTAATATCAAACTTCAATCACACCTTGTACCATTATAGATAGCGGCTTAGAATAAGTTCACGCATGCACGTCTGCACTATGGACATGTGCTAGCTACGTCTAGGCGAACAAGGGTATAGCACCAGCATAGCCTTGTTCTGCGGATGTACATAGTCGTCGGCTTGGAGCAGACGATCCTGTGCAAAGACGACACATGTACGTGCGATATGAAAAAAGAAATGCAGCATAGCGTCATGGATACGCAGTGTGGACGGCTATGAAACGATTGCGTAGTGTTTCTTATTTAGAACATAGTACAGGGTCAGAAGTGTTGCGTGCAGGCCGTTGATGTGATATCAAGGACTTGTGCCAGTGCATTTCGATTTAATTTCATGTAAGCGAACCATAAATAATAATAAATAAGCCACTTGCACAATATTCGAACGGCTAGATTTCTAAATTCGTTGACTAATTTAGTATTTCATTTCGTTTAAATATATATTTTATGGTCATCTTACTTTTTATCAAGATATCAGTTATCATACGGCTTGGTATTTGTATTTTATTTCCGACTTTATTATACATGCTATTTTTTACCATAAAGTATAGATTAAGTGCCTAATCTATTCATATTCAGACGTTTGTTATATCTCTTCCGCATCATCATCAGTCTATGACCGTCCGTTGCTCATTGGACCTGCTGGAAATGTATTCCTGCTTAGCAAGTCCAGCAGGGACTGCTTGCAGTATAGCGATGAAAAAAATAAGTGTATTGTAAATATAATAACAATAGATACCTATATGACTAAAATGCATGCACTTTCTGATACTTACCAAAGTATTTTTGAAGTAAAGCTTAACGCACGCTGAACTTGGAGATTAAGCTGGTGAATGCGTGACTAGTGCGTTACGGAAATGAGTCCAACGGAAATGGAGGAGATATAAGTTAGTATAAATAGAAAACAAGACGTACAAGGCGACGTAGGGGCAGGAGAATGGGGGTCGAGCACACAGTTTCTGTCTCTCTTCCTCTCATAACTATAGCATATTTCATGCACTACGTAGAAGTTAAGTTTTACATCAGTCATGTAGCCTAAACTCGTGTTTATTCGTAATTGTATACGTCTGGTGAAAATATTAATGTTATGATGAATTTATAGTGTACGAAAATAACATCAATGATATTACTAAAACTAAGCTTTACTAATATAACAGTTTCTAATAAAAACCCTGTTTCAGACAGAACGAAATGATAGACCGTAGCTTAGGTACAGATCGCATCATCTCGTTTATTATATTACGCTTTTATACGCGTAGAGTTACTCAAATACCTACTAATTAGGATACCTTCCAAATGCTTTTAATAGTGCATATAAATATTTAATTACATTAGGAATATGCTGTAAATGCAAATGTCAGCGCACTGCGGCGGGACAAACTGTCTAGAGAGCCCACAACATCCGTTTGTGTAACTCTTTCTCGGAGGTTAGCGTCACTAATAGGTCGAATTGTTATGAAAGTATGTTAATAGGAGACAGAAACCAAGAGCAAGGTTTAGGGTCAATACAGAAGAGCCAAACATTTTGACGTGATAACATCTTGTGAATCGATAACGCTACCTGCATGCACAAAAAAGAGCGTCGTAGTTATGAGTCATGGTAATGTTCCGAATGGGTGGAGCCTGCGAGTGAGAGCATGTTGCAAGTCGTGCCTTTCACTCCATCGGGCGATGCATTCAAACGAGCCCCTTTATCACGTAAAATTATATCGTGCGTAAACCGATTTATTGAAGGCCAGTTTTTTGGACGAATGGAATTTAATTTTCTATCACTTAGATTCAGACTTGACTGCATCTTAGTATTTTCGAGTGAATGTCTGTCCATCGATTACTGTCTTCTCTGCTACAGACTGTACAGCTCGACGGATTTTATTCAATTAAATCTCAGTAACATGGATTTTTCTCCAGACTTAGGTTTAAATGACTGATACTTCACTACTTTTAAAATGTTGAATTAACGATAGAAAGAAAGACTAGAATACGCGTAAATAAAAATAAGTTCGACCCTTATATAGACCACTGTTAACACTCGGATCACCTGCCACCCCCCTGAGCTTGCAACACCGTGCCAAAGCATGTTGACTAAGTTGAAATGTCACTAAGCGCTCAGTAAGGTACTAAGTAACAGTATATTAATGGTAGTAAGTCGGAAATGCTTACATATAAGAGCTGCTTACTCTACAGATATCCTGCTGACAACGTGCCGTTTCACTGACTGAGCCGACGCTTAGCAGACGCAGTCATCACTGAGCGAATAATTACATCTGTATCATGAAGTAAAAAAAATATTTTTGTTCCCCTCGTAGCTTCCGCAACACTCGCTTACTTCTGCGCCCTAACAGGTGTTACGGAACGTCCCCTTATCAGGCGCCACATTATATGGTGTACATAAAAAACTTCAGCAGCATTATTAAATTTCATACTTTGTAGTGGGTATCATGAGGGGGGAGGTACCTCCCCGGTAGTGAACCCCATAGGTAGGACCTTTCAAATACAAAGTAACCTCTAAGTGTTCAAAATTTTGAGGGGTTTGTAATATCCAGAGGAAAATATGTATTTGTTGAAAGTGTTACTCTCTTCCTCTCTGTAATTGACAAGCACATGTGGCCTTATGGACTTATTTAGCCTCCTCGATAATGCAAGGCCAACTATAAGTGTCGCGCATATGTTGTCCCCTTCGTTAGAGAGGCGGGACGAGTGGGCTCGCTCCTCTCGGCCAAGATAATAATAGTTACTTTAGCTAATCTTAAATAATTATCGGGATGCGTCCACCCCGACCATCTGCGTGAAGGAAGGGGCTCCGGCTCCCTATCGACCACAATCTCACTTAGACCGTCCCCCGGCGTGTCTTATAGTAACCGATGAAGCTGTACTGGACCCCTCCGTCAGCACAGAGCGGTACAAAAATATATTTAGAACAACAACAAACATGCAAAAGTCACAATCAAATAAATACTAAATTACAAACAGTGTTTGCATATTGTAATGCATGTGTCCACATTAGTCGCTTAAAGTAAAGTAGTTCACGCCTGTTATCCCCAAAAGTACTTTCACGCCTGTTATCCTTAAAAGTACTTTTACGCCTGTTATCCCCAAAAGTACTTTCAAGCCTGTTATCCCTAAAAGTACTTTCACGCCTGTTATCCCCAAAAGTACTTTCACGCCTGTTATCCCCGAAAGTACTTTCACGCCTGTTATCCTCGAACAGCTAGGAAGAGGTGTGCTAGTACATCCACAACTCGTAAGTGCAGTAGATATACTAGAATACCCACGATTAGCCAAGGTACTGAGGCCCATGATGTCATAGGTGGCAAGCCTATTGTTATTTTATATTATATTTATAGTATATTTAGTTTATTTTATACTTTATATAAAAAACATATAAAATGATTTTGCTATCTGTAACTAGCATACGCACTTATCAGAATTTTGTGACGTTAGGGTATAAATATAATTAATACAGAGCCCATTTCAAACACTTCATTAAGATTATGTATTGATATTAAGAACGGGTAAATAGTAAACAACAGAGGGAACTTGACCCCCTTTTCAATAAGTGGAAAAATATTTGCCAACAGTTGTAGGTATGACAAACGCTGGTCCTCGTATAACTGGAGCACACGAGCGCGACACATCTTATCGCCATACGGGCTCGCCGGCGACGCCTTGACACACTTCAAGTTCCACTGATTCCATGGTGCTCGTTACACTGTACACACCCACAAACGTCATTGCGAGTGATTTTCAGATGTCACGCCGATGAAAACGAGTCGGTTACTTTTCAGTCGGTACTGATGGACCCATAAAACACTTTAGAGGCTAACCAGCTCAGACAGAGGACAGACTCTTCGCAAAAATGTAGGATTATTTTCCTGGACCACAAAATAAGCAAAGTATATAACATTGTTCCGCATCCCGTGCTGCCTATTTCAATCAGGTCTAGTTCACTAGTTTAGAGCCGTTCCCGTTCGCGAAAGCGCCTCTCTTACCTGTATCTTTTCCCACTCTTAAAGAAGTAGCCTTCTCAGTTTGTAGATACACCGTGATGAGTTGTAACAGTTAGGTAAAGAGTCACAACAAAGCTCGAATTGAAACACAGTGGAGTTTACTATGGTAGTACCATGTGTACCAGATTAAGAGTCATATATGCACAGTATATATGACTCTTAATCTGGTACTAAAGGCGCTATAACGCACGGAAAAAACAAGCGCGGATGTTAAGAAAAGGAACATGCCACAGCTTTTTGTGTTAAAACCCTTTCCCAGCTCCTTAAGTATTGATCGGAGAAAGGGCAATAGTGAGAGATGGAGACCTGCCTCACCGCGCTGGCGGTGGGCTTATTCTGTCAACTGGGAGGCGGAACAAACCCTCGCTACAAGTTAACTTGGAACATTCGTGCATTATTTCTATATGCTTAAAGCATTATGTTTAAATAACGTAAACTTTCAAATATTTTTTTAATTCTACAGATTGAAAAAATAAAAGAGCTTGCTGACGAATCCTAACAACCATGGAGAATGTAAGCCGCGTGTTAGTAATTAAAAATAACAAAAAGTGTGTTAACATGTATAATAAGGTTTTGTCTCCGCTGACACAGTTAAGTCGTGAGGTACTATTTCGAAATGCAGTGGAACTTTACCTACTCGGAAAGATGCAATGCGTTTTATGCAATACATGTAAATATTGTTAAACATGCCGACGAAATGAGCAAAACAACATAAAACATATATGATG
>JAFELO010000992.1:467505-512184 GCA_017140195.1 Eumaeus atala
CATTTTACAATTGCTCATTGTTAGAGAGGCGACTTAATGGAGTGTTCTTAGCTGTTTCATGAAAATCCATGCAGCCATTTGAAAACCGTCGGCTCTTTTCCGATAAATGTTAAGAATAACTAACTTTGTCAATTATTATACCTCTACATATATACTATAAATAGAAAAGCAGCTGTATATTATGATATAGTCCGTAGCAGAAACTAATCTTTAATAAGAATATTTACTTGATTTGACACCTTTCTCTTGTCTGTACCAGCCTACTGACACCAATGACCGAGCTTGCTGCAGTACTCTCAACGTGAATCATTATTGATTCTTATTTAAAGTTTTGCTTCCTTCTACTCTTGCAATTAATTCTATTAGTCTTCTCTTGCTATATACAACATCAATGAAGTGTCCATAAATGAAGTGTCATTTATGGACCATTTTAATTTTATAACAAAACCGATGTTGGAATGATGGCGATAAAGTCATGGAACGTGTTTCGTACTACCTCTCGAATGTTGAACATAAAAGTATGTCTAAGTTTTGGGAGAAAAGAAATATGTGGAGGCAAGATCCGGCGAGTACGGTGCAGGTATGCCCGTAGGGAGTCGCCTGATACTTCCGGTCCTGCTCCTCGGCCCCCGGGCAGGGAACAGCGTGCATAGGTAATTACACTAACAGAACATGCACTACTTAAACTTTTTACATTGGGAGATAGAAGGTCCCATCTGATGAAAATGTCACAGGCCCTAGAAAATACGGTTACGCCATTGGTAATTGCTATAGTCAAGGCAAGGGTCGTAGAGCTGCCAGTTGTAACTCTTGTTCTGGATGGATTTGCCTTAGAGAAGCAGTGGGAAAGAGCGGCTGACCACTTGATTGTTGATGACCACGTGATTTTGAACTTGTGCACTTCCCTATCATTCTTTGCACATTATATTATGTTATCACTGGTGAGACTTGTGCCCTCTCTTAGTACTGACTCTATGGTTTTGCGAGTCAGTAAGACTGACGTTTAAGTCGGGAGCATGTTAAGTTGGAGTCACGGACGATGGCCCAGTTTTCTACGATAATAATGTTTTGAAGTCATGTAAGAAGAATTGAATCAAATCTACACATTAATAAGAAGCCAGTACGGGTGAAGTTTTAATGAATGTGGCTGTATGTAGATTGTAATTTGCATTCACAAGAAGGCACTAACAAAGTCGAATGGCGCCAAAAAGACATTTCATTGCAACATTTAAACTGAGATTACATTTGTTTTACTTTACATATTTAAAAAGCGTATTATCATTTTATATCCCACAAAAATATTGTTATATACGTTTTAGACAAGACCTGACGAAGGTTTTAATGCATAATATGTTATCATAGCAATTCCGCCCATGTTTTTCACAGGCGAAGAACTTCATAAACAACACTATGATCAAAATTAACGGCTTTTTGTCTGTCAGTTACAGACATAACTATAATATTATAAAAGATAACATTTAATTATTTGTTTGTTTGTTTGCATTGAATAGGCTCCGAAACTACTGGATCGATTTGAAAATATTTTACCGTTACAATCCTACATTATTTGCGATGAACGTAGGCTGTATAACATTGTGCTAAAACGTTTCGATAATTATTTTATATTATAAATTTTATATTGTAACCAAAACTATAAAAAAATATCAAAGTAAATCCTTATCCCGCTGCAGAAAAGTTGAGAAAACCAGCTGACCGGACAGACGTCGTTGTCATAAATTAACAATGTTGTCGTTACCAAGACGTATATCATGATCATTCATAACTTTTATATTTTTGTAAGTCAATGAATTTTTACCATATTTCGTGAACAACCCGCGCAAATAGCGGAGCCGGGACGGACTGCTAGTATGTAATATGATGGAAAATTAATTGAAAGGTTTTGTTATTACCTAATTTGCTACTCTTACAATAGTTCTCGTGACGCGCCGCCGTAGTCCGGTGATTCTCGTCCTTATAACATCCATCTTTACTAAATGCAAATTACTCTTACTACTACTATTAGAGCATTAACACAGTAAAGTAGTTAATAGTAGTACTTCTAAGCAATGCACATTAAGAACTCAAAATACCTTTATCAATCAATTGTAAATATAGCAAAGACTTTCATTGTGGCCTTTCTTTGCAATAAATTTTCCTCCTTTCTATTACTTTGTAATAATTTACATATCGGTGTTTGAGGCTATCGTATGAAACCGTTCACTTTGTCACAATAAAACGTGTAATATGGCGCGGATTTTGAATCTTTTAACACAGGAACACTCCGGTGTGGAAAAATGTATAAATCTCTGGGAATATGTGCCAACATAAGTATATATTGTGGAAGTTCAGTGCAACTGCGCAAAACGATCGCCGAATATCGAAAATTGCAAAACATAACGCCTTTAGTCCTGAATTACGTAAATCATTGAGCAAGTTTGTCCAAATATAAAAGAATTAAGTGAGCCGCTTCGACCATCCGGCCGCTTGCGTAATGTCTTGAGGATGTGCGCAGTACGTCTTGAGGATCTGTAAAGTCCAGATTCTTGAGGATCTGTAAAGTCCAAATTCTTGAGGATCTGTAAAGTCCAGATTCTTGAGGATCTGTAAAGTCCAGAGAAGTAACGTCTTGAGGATCTGTAAAGTCCAGATTATGCGCTGCCCTTATAGACTACACAAGAAACCCAGTGGCCTTTAGTATAGCGCTTCAGACTTCCACTAGAGGGGCCCAGGTTCGAACCCGGCCATGTACGGAACCATTTTCCGAGTGCATTTACAGTGAATGAAAACATCGCGAGGAAACCCGGATTCGTCAAGTGCTAGTTGATCTGTTTTTATTTGTAATGGTATACTTAAATATTGGTTCTATAGTCTCCAAGTCATAAGCTGATGATGGCATAAGGAAATTAACCTTCCAATTTTATATTGAAGTTGTGACATCTTGAGCGTGTAGAATTAGGAGCTGGTTCCCCCACATAAGGTCTAAATACTATTTGACACTGCGAGGTCTCGTTTTGGCAACATTTTACATGAAAATGCTTTTGTGGTTATATGTGATAAATAATGTAGATATTTCAATAACGCTAAATATTTGGAAAAGTAAGTTAGGTAGTTTTCGTTTATAACATTGCATTTCTCGGTAAAGGTATAATTTCACTTGTCAATTACTTAGTTTGTAAATCGTATTTTTATTTTAAACACGCACAATGTAAGTGTCCTTATAATCTTTAGTACGGCTGATGCCTAAGACAATGGCCTAATTGCATATTGTATAATAGAATGCAATAGCAATTGCATTAACAAAGCAATCAGGTGCGTTTCCAGCAATGTGTGCTAGTTTATGACAGTTGTAAAAGATGTCAATGCTAGTAGAATGAATGGCGAGTAATAATTAATTGGAACGTCGACGTATCAGCGTGCAGCGGGTAAACGTGGTGCTATTATAATTAAATACATCCAATGAGCTAATGTAAGCCCACACAGTTTGTTGAAGTATGACATTTATAGGGCTAAGTGTATAATTTCTGCCATCAATCTATCCTGCTATTAATAATATGTTCCTATTAAAATAACCGATAAACTTATTCCCAATACGTAAGTTTGGTGATACTTAGCAGTTTTCTATTGGGAAAGCCAAATCTTTAATTGATATTACAATTCCCACCACAATGTCCTGAGAAAATATCCTCCAAAAAGTATGTCAGAATTTCGTATTATTAACTGTTGAAAGAAATAAAGTCGTGATAAAAATATCTATTGTTTGTCAAGGAGTGAATATTAAGATAAAAGTGTGAATTTTAAATGAGACTGGACACGAGTTACAAAGAGCGTGCGACCTCTTCCTAACATGCGGTGTCTTTATTTAAACATTGTTCAAATTACTTAAAACAAACGTACCGCTTGTCAGGCCACCAATTAGCAAATCAAACACATCATTTCTCTTTTAAAATTCTCGAAAGGTTAAGGTGTCAATGTTTAATTATGTCAGAACAGTGTGGATATGACTTCGGATCTTGCACCGGTGCGATCCCGTTACGTCTTAAATATTACAAATACTTAATTATTTATTGCTATCTTTAAACTCGAGGCAGTCATTAGACTGAATATAATAATATAAATTATTTTATATGCCTGATTATGTGCTAAATAATCGCCAGTAACTTGAAAGTGATTACGTTCATCAATATGGATGAAACGTATTGCTATTAACTTCCTATTATCTTGACCTCCGTTAAGATACATAATTAATCGTACATCGCACATAAAAGTGGAGCAAATGTGAAGGAAAATAATGATAAACAAGTAAAAATATGAAGGTCAAGTCACTATCTCCAAAACCTTCCACCGAAGCAGCGGCGGTAACGCAATCCTCGTGGCGCGAGAGCAGTGGGGTGACGCCGCAGCATGACAATCGGCACTCGCTCAGTCGTAGCGTATCCGTGAACTTGGCCTGGTACCGGCCACCCTGGCCCCGAGACCTTATCAGAGACGCCACCCGCGGCCTATAATAGCTGGGTCGGCGTCTCTCCATGCCTCCAGATTGGACTGTGACTTCAACAGACATGTTTCGTGCCTTGTGTCTCCTTGCTGTGCTTGTGACGGCCCGCGCCTGCAAACCATGCAGTGAGTGTCACACATATTCCATTATATTTTTTTTTTGCTGGTGTTATGTATTAGCACTTCGCAGTTACGAGGAATTTGTGCGATAGTGATTTTGCCTTTTAAATTAACGTTTTGTTTACGTAAGTACCTACGCGTAGGCCATACGATATGATAACAGTGTGAATAATTCTGTAAAGTGCAACTGCTAATTCACTACTTAAGTTCGTAGAAAACCAGAGTTGATTAAAATTAGGACAGTGTTACATAGAATTCGATTTAAACAAATTTCTTTAATAGGTAAAAGTTGCCAGAGAAAGAAATGGTAAATTTGTAACAAACGTACTTTGAAATACTGTCGTAAATTAATATTCAAATTATGTGCCAAAATTATCTTAGAATTTGACAATTTACGGTACAAATATATTTAAATTTGTAATAAGTTGCCATATTTAACACTAAATTAAAACGAATATAAGACTGAATGCCAGTTTTATTTTCGTTATATATTATATATATATAATTACAAAGCAGGTTAACTTAAATACCAATTAATGTAATAAAATGAAATAAACAATTAACCTACGAGCTATGCGTGATATTTTCCAACATTTATGAATGAGCCCGTATCTTTCGTAAGTTAAGCCGTGCGTAGTGGTCGAATTATAGCCCGACAATCTATGATATTACCTGGAGAGAGACGGACGAGAGTAATTAAGGTATGATATTTCCTTTTTAGTT
Organism: Eumaeus atala; assembly: GCA_017140195.1. Classification (NCBI taxonomy): domain Eukaryota; kingdom Metazoa; phylum Arthropoda; class Insecta; order Lepidoptera; family Lycaenidae; genus Eumaeus; species Eumaeus atala. The sequence continues at coordinate 472,843 of JAFELO010000992.1, forward strand.
CCTCCACTAGGTATCAAAGCTTAAAGAAGTTCTAACTAAGTATTCGGTAGGAAGTACTAAATCTATGGTAGTACTAGATAAATTCCCTTTTTCTAAATTCGCTGAAGGTTTTTGATTCCATTCTATAGATGGTATATTTTATTTGTTACGATCCTGTATTCAGTCGCACATAGGCATTGAGAACCCGAGTACGCTATCAACCGCGTGGCCTGTTAGGCCACCCACAACCTCCTCATTCAGTGGGACTATGGAACTATTTACGTAAGGCAACTTATTTTATACAATTACAAATAAATTCTGTAGAAATATCTGGGGACTCACTCAGTAGAAGTAGAGCGGACTTTGTTCTTAGTGTGTCTGGTTCCGGTTCCCAGCCAGTCTCATGAACAAATAATAAAAATGCCTCCAAATCTTCCATTTACAAATGAACAACCTTATCAACACAAATAGCAAAGCAAAGCCGCCTCGGTTACACTTGACTTGGATCGAGAACCCGAGCCTACCTGTTACCTTAGGCTGCAGAGCCCAAAGCCCCGAGACAAGGCATTATTCGTAACGTAGACACTATAGCTTGCTTGTATCTTTATCCGTTGTTACCTTCTTTGTTGTCCATGTATGTCAAAAGGATTTTTTTTGCCGCCGTCGTAAGCCTAGGACTTCGATTATTGTGTCGAGTATTCCTTTCCTTAATTTTAATATTCACACTAACAGCTCCGAATCTCTATCATATCTGTCTTTCTTTGGGTCGGAAAGCCATTCGATTCAATTAAAATAAAAGGAGAGAGTACGAACTGTGGACTTAAATTTCGCTTGTCTCTACTGTTGGGCTAAAGCGGCAGGCTCATGTTTTTCCAAGTCCAGCTTCCCTATTCCTGATCGGCCCTGGACCTCAATATTATTATTATCATTCATATCCAGTTGTATAGTGTCCGTCAACGACACCTACGGCATAGAAGCATCTCCCCTGTAGGGTAAATTATTATAAGAACTAGTTTTAGTTGGTTTGTTGACTCAGCTTTTATTGACCCACTTCGATTTGCGGCAGTCCAGCCGTTAATCAACAGAGCAATCATGTCGAAATTCCTCTTTATGCAAGTGGCAAAGTGGAATGGAATGTAAAATTTTATTATTGGTACTTCCGTCCTCTTTCTTTATAAAGTTTTCTTGAGTATATAATATATATAAATTCCAGCAACAGATATTATCTCAATACGCTTGCTCTGGATATAGTTTTTCACTAAGCATGTTAAGAAAACTTGGCAAGAATTCTATGGACCCTATCATTTATTTTTTAACAGGACACAAGACTGTCAAAAAATAACATCTGTATAGTAAAATACCACTTAACTTTGCTTGTGAGTCTAACAAAGCCTACAAACTACGCAAAATTCGTCTCCTGTTCCTTATGTGCCCGTCTTACTTGTCGTCGTTGGAATGGCGGGATCAGAAAGTGTTCGTGATCGAAAACTTTCTGATCCCGCCATTGTGTGTTAATTATAAGAATATGTACTCTTCTTATAGAAATATCTACTACAATATCTACTTCGTTAGTAGAGGAAAATAAATAAATAAAAGTAGCTTCAAAAGCATCTTCAAAATTAGTGTTCCGGCATTTCTCTAATCGGTTGAATTGTCTACTATATTTTGGTAGCGTTATGTCACGGAATTCGTTGAGTGCTTTTAGAGAGTGTACGCTGATTTGTTTATATAGTAAATTTCATCATATGCGGACGATGAGCGTAATATATATTAGTTTTTTTAGCTTTTCCTTTTTGCATGTCCTAGATAACATTGACATAAATAGCATTCAACTATCGTAAGTCGCACTGTCTAGTGGAGACACGAGTTGCCGTAATATCCACATACGATCCTTCGATTGTCTTTTAAAGATAACATTTATCTTTCTATAGAAAATAAAGTGACCCACGATAAAATTTCCGAAAAGAAATTGGTCCCTTAGTTTTTGATGATTTGCGTCAAAAGGTTGTCGTTCGTTATCTAAGAACTTTTGATCGGACGACTGCGTGATTTGATAACTATTGCCAATAACGGTAGTCACGAACGACCATGTGCAGTTTGTGGGATGCCTTCAATTATTATAGATGCAGACTTGCCGCTGACGCGACTACCTCAATAGTGTCATTTTCAGATTGGGCGAGTAGGGAACATCATATTTTAAGTCAACATATAATTGCAGATTGGTTGGTTGATTCGTTAAAAGCTTGCTGACATAAAGTGTTGACTAGTCTAATCATATTATGTCAGAAAAAAAATTCAATGTAAATGAAATAACAAGTATATATATATAATTTGATGGTCGCCTTCGATTTTCTCAGCCTCTTTTTCACCAAGCTTTATCAACAGATGAACCTTGGTGAAAAGGAAGAAATGTTGATACTTGAGTTGGAAAATAATCATGAAAATTAGATACGATATATTTGTTTTTCTTAACGCCTAATCGTACAAGAATGTTAGCTATTAGAAATTCAGTTGCAAGAAGAAACCGAGTAGATTTCGCACCGCACAAAACTTTCCTAATAGTGTTAAAAGGATCGTTGCAATTGAACCACGTATTGAATTTAACAATGTAACAGTCTAACGTAAAAAAACGAGAAAGAGAGAGAGAGAGAGAGAGAGAGAGAGAAGAACTAAACGAAACTTTTATGCTTTTACGAACCTATCGACATTAACTTGAGGTCTGTCATTTGAGACTGAAAATAATATACAATGCACCGTACGTAGGAAGTATAAGCTACGGGGCTCGGGTGTGTGCAGATAGAGCTAAAGATATTCAATTCGTTGCGACCCGCAACACAAGACAGTTTTAGCTTTTCCCTCGGGCTGCCTACGATCCCATCAATGCGTCCATAGTGGATGCCGCTGTCGATCCTGGAGACATAAGAGTCGCAGTGGTGGGAACGACCGGTGGGTCATGACAGTTTAAAAAAATGTAGTCCCGGCTTCGTATAGATATTTCACGAAATATGGCGAAAATTATTGATTTACAGAAATTATAAAAATTAATTTCGGTCTCGTAAGCATTACCCGTCACAATGAAAACAGATTAAACTTATGACGTTGTAGTCAGTAATTTATGCAGCAATAGGTATAAGCGTTTACTATACACTTTTGGTTATATTACCGAAATTTTCGTAATGCTAAAAGCGTTTTAGAAAATGGTTAAAGTGCGACTGTCAGGCGTCTTCCGTCAATGTCAATAAACGTTTCGCGTTGCATGTTTCCGACATTCACTCGTAATTATCACCTGTCAGCTGCGTACGTTGTTCAAACTTCAGGTTAATTCTTGAACTTGAACTAGCCATCATAGATATTCATCATCATCAGCCGGACGACATCCACTGCTAGGCATAGGCTACCCCCACAGAGCGCCATAGGTAACCAAGCCACTTGTATCCAGCGGCTCTCTGCCACTCTAACCAAGTTCTCAGTTCTCCGGGTAGGAGGCCGACCAATGTCGGGATATCGGTTCTGCCAAGGGTACATAAACATGAATAATTTTTTATTGAACTGTAAATATTACTATTCTTTTGAAGTGTAGAATGCCCCATAATATTTACCGTTGTTTTCCTTACAATTTTTAAATATTTCGACAAATGTTACAATATACAAACCTAATTGAATCTTCATTGAATAATCCAATAACGGGACAGTAGCGTTTCAACTTACAAAGATTTTAAGAACCCTTTCTTGCAATTACGTTTATCGTCAATTTTGACACAATTCATCGAAGCAGCCGACGAAATACGTGCTATTAACAATAAACGTTTCAGTATTAAGATAATATCGGAAAAGATAAAGAATGTTTAAGCGTAAATAAGAAAGGCGGTAAGAAATGATTTAGGTAACCACGTGCTTATAACGCAAATTATTTTTTATTCGTCCGGTGCGCGAGTCAGGATAATAAGCTATTAATTTTCAGTAACTCGGTCAGTAGCGTAAGGATAACAGTTTTTACCGATAAAGTCGAATGCGCGTGTGGGTAGGGACGTAAACGTTCGGTATTTTACCGGTTTTTGGTCATAACGTTATGTTACATCATCACTGTCAGTAAACATTCATCTTTTTAAGCGTGAATAGAGAAAATACGACCGTGTGAAAATCATAAAGAAGTAAAAGAAAACACACTAACCGATAATAAACATCGACGCAAAAAATTATTTCAAAAAAATATTTAATTTCTTAAATATAATAATGAGAAATATCACAAGACTAAACAAACATAAGGATTGACAAAAGTAAAAGTAAAAAAAATGAGGAAGCTCTCCACACCAACTTCAAGAAGTAGAAAATTATTAAATATCTTTTGCCGAGATAAACATTAATTATGCATAGCAAATGGCTGGATTTATGGATCTTGCTTCTTGTCTTTCGAAGATTTATGTTTTACTGTCTCAAGAATATGCCAACATTCATTAATGTTTTACATTTGCATACGATACTAAATATTTACAAATAAGTCATTAATTGATCAATTTAAATAACCTAAGTAATACGATGTTACGATCTTTTTTGAGAAGTTTCATGAATTCAATTTTTGCTAATACATTACACTTTTTATAATTTCAGCAAGTGTCACTTCCAATTTTAGCACGAAAACGCACGCGTTTTCATTTAAAGTTTTACATTTTTAATCGAATATAAGGTTAGGTCAGATAAATTAATGTCATTTTATTCAATATAACATTATTATAGTAGCTACTAGATTATAAAGTACTTACAAGAAACTGTTTCTCATACAAGTCATACATCATCACATGCTTAAAATGCAAATTACAATTATTATACGTAAAAGTATTGACCAACAATATTTTAATTGAAATTCATTCCGATATCATGTGTCTCATTTAAGATATAGTTCCACCGAAATCTAGTTTACGTTTGATGTTCATATATAATTAGTGGAATTAAACTTTCACTGCTTAAGCTGGAGTCATAAAAAACATCAACAGACGTTACCTTTCCGTAGCGGCATTATGAAAGAAACCCATTTGTCAAATTATTAAAAAAAAAAAGACTAATGCTATACATCAAGCCACGTGACCCACAAAGCTATTATGCCCTCAATATGAGACGTTGACGATTTTGTTTATAGTTTCACTCTCGTTACATTATTGATTACCCTTTTGTCAAACGACGAAGTATTCGTTTGCATCCTCTAGAAAGTTTCAAATAAAATTCCAATAAATTGATATTATTAGTCACAGGTTAATATCACTTTCCCAAATACACTAGGTGGCTAACTAATGTGTTCCTAGAACACGAGGTGTTTTTGTAATACAATTTCAGCATATGTTACTCTAACCATCAACAGGAAGACAACCACAGTTGGATGTAGGCCACCATCAAAGAGCGCCCCGATTCATGGTAATCGAAAAACATGAAAAATTAAAAGTTAAAATCAAACGCTCAATTTGAAGTAGTTTTAGACAACTCCAATTAAATGAATCGCCTTCGTCGCAATCAAAAATCTAATCAATATAAATGATGATTATGATTAAGTATATGATAGTGATCTGTCATTGTTAATCACCGGTCAGTCATTAATAACATAAAATATGTCTCTGTTAAGCTTTTATATTTAGACCACTTCAATGTCATTAACACAAATTGATAAATAATCAATAGAAAATATTTAAATACGAAACACATATACAGTTTTTTTTACTATGATCTACATATTATGTAAATGTAACTGATAATTATTTGTATATAAAAATGGAAAGTGTTTATGAGGTCAAAGATAGTGAAAAAGCGCGTGTGTCGTATGTTGATTCTAAAAACAAAAGTGTGACAAGACTTGATTTAACTAGAAGAATTTTTATGATAGGAACTTTATGAATCAAACAAGAAAAAAGTTTTATGAATAAAATACGCGCTGAATAAAGGTAACGCTATTAGGGCATCATGACAAACAAGACAAATCATGTTAGAAATATTGTACTCCCTTGAAATAACTTTGAATGAACTAGTTTATAGACGATGGTAATCGATAGAGTAAATTAACCAATATGCTGACTATGGGGTTGACTTGGCACAATTGTTACAATTACTTCGTCGTTATCATGTAGGATATTTACTTACGGTCATTAGAACAGTTTGTGCTATCAGAGTGTTGAATCAAGTATTCGTCTTTACCAAGTTCCACTGAAAAGTTATGAACCTAGATAGCGTACTATATATTTTGGCACATTTAGGACCAGAATGTATCTACGTTACGTGCGTAACGGTACGGTAACGGTACGGTAACGGTACGGTAACGGTACGGTAGATATGCATCAATCATTGTAATCTTCGTCACGAACAATAAAATTTTGAGTCAATAGTGGCCACAGGCTTTATATGGTTCTATGCCACAAAAGGAATCAAGGATCCTTTGTAGGACCATTATGTCTGTTTATCTGTTCGTCTATCCGTCTACAACGCGTGGAAATAGCAAACAGAAATTCATTTCATATACTGAGATATCCAATCTCTTGAATCACAGAAAACATCTTTCTTCAACGTAATCAAAGATGTTATATTTTCGATGTGACACTTGTACCAAACATTATCCATGATTCTTTATTCGAAAAATCTAAAGCTGAGGGTTTGAATATAGCAACTTCACATCTGCAGTTTTTTATCTGTTGTGCGCACACCTCGCATCAGCGCCAAGCATTGCTTTACTAGTTGATCCATTCCAAGTAAGTCTGAATGCTTATTTCTACAAAATGCAATATATGCTGTAAATTTGTGAGGAGTTAGCATTCGTAGATCATTCAACGCGATACAGTATCAGCTCAAGGTCGAATATTTACCGCCCTTGTAGTAACCTCAATAACAGTACACCAAAAGGGCCGATGAAGGTAACCTGTAGCTAAAAGTCATCATCTCGAATTCGTAAGCTTTCTAAAGAAGATTTCCTGACTCAAACCGGATCATTACCTTATACGCTACTATGCCACAGGCTGGTACACAAATACACATGCTTAACTTACAAAGGCTCTCGTTTTCCGTCGTAAAAATTTAAAATTAAATATTAAAAATATAAATGTTTATGAAAATCTTTATGGTATTGTTCCATCAAGATATCTGTGCAAAATATGATAGGTGTTTCACGTCTACCAGGCACCACGTTGAATTTATTTTTAATTTTTAACTTCATGTTTTGTGGTTTAATTGATAAACCAAGATCGAACCAAAATTGCTGTAGGTACATGTGTCCACTTATTGCCAGCTAAGCCAAGCCGTATTAAGTACTACGTATGCACACGGCTACGCCCACGTAGCAATGCTACGGCGTGTAATCCGGCATGCATCTGATAGACCAAAACACTCTTATAAAGCACTAGCAGTCCGTCCCGGCTCCGCGTATTTCTAAAATATCCATTATTTTGGAAAATATGGCAAAAATTATAATTTTTCATTTCGGCACACATACAAGTTACCATCTCAATAATAAATTTGATAGAACAACATCAGTCGGGACAGCTAACTTTCAATCATCTGCTTCAAATTTCTTCAAGACAGCTATACAAGGGTTTATTATGATATTTTTTTCAGGCTTTTATTACATTACCGAAGTTTTCATACTGATCTATAACGTATCAGAACATGTTATATAGCTACTACTTGACCGGGCAAACTTTGTTTTGTCAGATTGCGTGAACAGCTCTTACTTAGGAGTACTCTTAGGTGTATGAAAAATAGATTGTAGCCAATTCTCAGACTTAATGAATATGCATATAAAATTTTGTATTAATATATATATATATATATATATATATATATATATATATATATATCTGTCTGTGGTGTAACGGTGCGGGTGTCGCCTGTTAAGACCGTGGGATCCTGGGTTCGATCCCCAAGTCGAGACACTATTATTAAATGTTTTCAGCTTATTCTGAGCACGCATTACATTTCCCGGGATCGGAATGTGCCTGAAGTGGCCATAGGCTTGCCACCTATGACATCGTATGTATGCCTCAATACCCTGTCTAATCGTGTGTGTGCTAGTATATCTACTGGACTTACGAGTTGTGGATGTACTAGCACATCTCTGCCTACCTCTTCGGGGTTAATAGGCGTGAAAGTACTTTTATATATATAACATTAGCTATATAACATTTTATCGTCGGAGACAATGTAGATGTCAATTTCTAAGACACGACTTTAAGTATACGAAACGAGAGACAACCCGAGGTATATATTCGTTAAAAGATACACTTATGCACGTACACACTTGTGTTGCAGCATGCGGCGTGGTGAGGCGGTCGCGTGTGGTGGGCGGCGCAGCGCTGGCGCCCGGCGAGTTCCCGTGGCTGGCGGCGCTGCTGCGCGACGGGAAGGTCATCTGCGGCGCCACAGTGGTCGCCCGGGACCACCTCATCACCGCTACTCATTGTATTTTTGAGTAAGTCCCTTTACTCGGATATCGTCTAAGCAGGAATCAACTATGTACGTTCAAAATACTTCGAAAAAAAAATTACTAATAGATAAGTGAATACGAAGTTAGCAGTAGCGCTCTGCGGGTTGACGCGCGGCTCTGATCCTAATGGTCATTGCGTCCTATTATGTATAACCTTCTTCATTAATGTAGCTGTTACACAAAAATGTTTTTTTTTAAATTCAAGTTGTGGTTCCAGAGATTAGCGCGTTCTAACAAACAAGTAAACCAATAAGCTGCTGTCTCTATTATGTTGCGTGGTTTTCCCTGCTTAACTCCGGTTCTATACGGCGTATGGCGCCATAACATGAACTTCCGCATGAATTATAGCTATCGCACACAAAAATATTTTTCTTTTTGTGTATTACACGAGTAACTAAATTCATGAGTTGCGTTTCCAAATTAGTATAGATACTCATACTAATTGATAATTTATTCATTACCTTGATAGTCGAACTGCCATTAAATTTAAAGAAGGTAACGTCACTTTTATTCCCATAAGTAGTTTGCTATTGCAAAAGGATTTATTTCTTCGGAAAGCTCGAGCTGTAGTCTATAAATATTAGGTTATACGTAACTTATAAGTCGATAAATCAAATGTCTTGTCTTGCCAAGAAAGTTAAATACCGGAAACTCGTACTCAATAGAATGACACATGTTTGCAGCCTCACTGCAATAGACAGTGACTACAAAAGGCACAATAATTGTATAAGCTCACAAATCCTAGGCCGGAAGACTAGAGTCGCGAGTGCTCCGGCGGCCATTAGCAATATATTTACGAGCTACGCTCGTTACTACCAGGAGCGCAGCTTATTATTACAACTTTATTTAAAACAGCTGATAGGAATACATGGATACAAAATGACAAGATTACATTTAAATTTACGCGGTAATAAATATTTATTATGGCAGCAGATATATATCTGCCGAGCTTTAGCGGTACCACAATTAAATTGCACAATGCAACAAGATTATGGTATCACTTATCATTAAATTTTCACATAAAAATATTAAATTGGTGTTTACTGCCATTTGTATTAATACGTTATAAATCTGTCGCAATGTACTTTTGGATTTAAACACATTTAATAAGAATCCTCACAAATACCGATACGTATTTATAACTGAAGGCAACACACTACTCTTGGAGCTTGCATTGTTTAATCTGTAACGGTGTCATTACCGCCTTTAAACATGTGTAGCTGAAGAGCGGACATTCCCGCGCAATAAATTGTAGATGTTAGACAGGTAGCGTTACGTACTCGAGCTGCAATCCTTAATGGTTCCTGAGAGGTGGCCACTCTTTACATACACTTTGACATGATTTGTCGGAATAACTTTGTGTTTTATTTGAACGTTCCCAAACGTTTCAATAAAATGATTTATGAGCTTACTTAGGGTTCTTATTACTGTAGACCGTAGGTTTAATTTTAGGAAAAGTAGTTATTCTCCATAAGTACATACTCGAAGGCGTTAGTTTATATACTGCTCGCCATTGTTAGGTATAGTGTGGGATATGTACAATCTTCACTGACACAATTCTGGGCCGCAAAGATTTGTTACGTTTTTATATTATGTGCATGCTACATTGCAGCCGAATTGACCCGTCAAGACCGTGGAGATCGGATCGGTTTATGAGTTTCCGATGGACCATGAAGGGGAGGAGTGTATGTGGGGAAAACGTATGCATATCAATTAAGCCGACGTCTATCGGCGACGTAATCGTAAGTCATCAAAAGGCTCTGCCGGCTCCTGTGTCCCCTCATACTATTAGTAGTTCTCAAAATTGAGACGTAACGGCGTTAATCGCTCACCCCGTGTCGTTTGCATTGTATCAAATTCAAAACACAAAACACTACTATTTCAAAGCCCTTCAGCAGGTCACGATGACGTTCAGAGTTGCGCGCCGCCCTGCATAAGACTCACGATGACGTTCAGAGTTGCGCGCCGCTCTGCATAAGACTCACGATGACGTTCAGAGTTGCGCGCCGCCCTGCATAAGACTCACGATGACGTTCAGAGTTGCGCGCCGCCCTGCATAAGACTCACCATGACGTTCAGAGTTGCGCGCCGCCCTGCATAAGACTCACTTAAAACAGCCCATCGTCTTATAGGCGACACACCGAGTGCTCGTCCTCAAAGGAAATGTGGCTTTCATCCAGATACAGAACGACCATATATAACTATACGGAACCAACGGGCTGAGATTCCAGTCGTTCGCACTTAATTTATTTATAATAAATTTAGTGATTCTCTTATTTAGTTTAAAATGTAAAATATGATAAATGTTTAAAACCAAATTCATTCTTCCGGGTTCTTTTGAACTCCACATTAATATTATTCGTAAAAATTTGAAGACAATATAACTGATTGCTTTCCGGACACAACGCAAAGTGTAAGTACCTATGTGCGAATTTGACAAAAAGTTCATAACGAATATTTGTGAGAATTTCACATTGTATTGAGTTCAGGCGATAACTAACCGAAATAACAGAATCCAGTGTAGGAATGCACAACGCGTTAAAGTATTCTGATTTATTATTTTCACAAGTACGTCACTAGTTACAGTAGTAATGGGTTTCACATAATTTATTTACGAAAATTCTATCACATTAATTTTATTCAATATTTCACTTTACCGACATTTACGTCGTTGTGCATGCGTGCATGTGTGCATGCGTGCATGTGCGTGTGCGTGCGCATGTGTGTGTGTGTGTGTGTGTGTGTGTGTGTGTGTGTGTGTGGGTGTGTGTAAATCATTGCAGGCATATAGGTAATACCTTTGCATTGTTATTGCTTTTACATTGTAATATGCTATTGTCTCTGTTGTAACCGTTACTTATCGGTACTTATCGGTAATTAAATTCTCAGTCTTAGGCTGTGTATTGTAGTTCAAAAGTTACACAAAAAATGTGTAGAAACTAAGAATAAAAATCTTTAGCAAGGCATTTGTAGTGTATCTCTATTTCTATCTAGGGGGTAAGAGAAAAGTATAGGTACTTTTAGTTCTCCTATCTGATTGACCTCCTTGTTCGCACCATAAACTAGACCCATAACAAAGAAAACATAAAAAAGAGCAGAGCTCCGGTTCAAGAAAATATTCGTAACGGGAAAACATATGCAACTTAACTAATCTGTGATATTTTTTTTTACATTTCCGCGCGTTTCATCTCTGCTGACAATATTCTTGTTTTATTTACCGCCTAGTTACGTCATATTATGCTCGATATAATCTTCTCGCTCAATTTAGATGTACCCTCACTTCTGACTCTCTGCAATGTTTCGATCTGTCATTAGCATTCTGCATTTCATTAACGGCATAATATATTGCTCTCTTGCTTACCTTACTGGAAAAACTAATGTCATGCGAGGGTAATAAATATTTTGTCAATGATTAACTTTTGTACCCTGTTAAACCTGCAATATCATTATTGGGGTCACATTTAAATCGAGACCACATAAAATACGCACTGCATTGTATGGTGACAGATTTTGCACGATTCTGTCCTTAGAAGATGTCTTTGCAGTTCTTCTTTTGTTCATATAAATGCTTTATGTTCATCTCAAATGTATGCACATTCTATAGTATAATTCTGCAGACACAGGCCACAAGAATAATTAATTCCAATCATAGTCTTAGTCTAACTTTGAGAACAAATCACGCGCGACCTGTGACTATGTTATACTACTAAATTAAGTTTTAGTAAATACTACTAAACTTACGAGGCTGGTATAGACGCGAATAATGATCGAAACAATGATTCACGCGAGGTGAAAGTTATAGTTCGTAGTCTGTCAAGGCGTGGCTTAGGCGAAACCAAACAGATGATTATGCTAATTCAATGCATACTAAGTTGTAAATTATATTTGTACAGATGTTCGGCGTGCGAATGTTGTGCCAATAGTGACCCAGTATTTTATAAAATGTTAAATTATGAATGAAATAAAGATATGCAGCTTTCGTTAAATGTCGGCCATTACGAACGGTTAACACGGATTAAATGAGTATACATTTGGACTCAAGTAATTTATTCTTCACAAGGGTTTCCTTATAAAATATAACTTTCTAGTAGAGATTAAGAATTAATGTTTTGTATAAACACAGTATTGTAATATTTATAATAAAGTGTCAATCGGTCAATGTCTTCACAATGTTTGACAAAAAAACTCGCAAACGCCCTCAAATCCCGCCTTAGTCACCTATGTCTGAAAAATGACGATTATGCAAAATTTTAAAAACTCTTGTTATTTGAGATTTCGTTAGACCATTTGCTTCTACTGATCTAGATCACCTCATTCAGCTACCGGTACACTACACGTTCTACGCTCCGCACGAGTTTGGACCATCTCCATTAGTTCTGAAATATCCTTGCTGGATATCATAATGTTTTCATAAATTATCACTGGTTTCCATAATTTCATATTAATTCTATATTTAATTTCATTTGATAAAGTTTTCAAGCCTTATTTAAGCAATTATTAATTTTGTATTATTATATAATATTAGTATGTAATACTGCTGATTTGACTAAGTTTTAAAAAAAAAACGAGCAATCCCGTTTGGCGACCGACGCAGATTAACGTCCACATAAGATACAGGTGCACTGCCCTTCTTAACGCTTTATTCTTGTTCGTTCATCCAGTCTATGACACAGGCCCCAGCACTCGATTAACTCCAAAAGAATAAACAGTCTACTTTCACAAATACTGAGTAAGCACGACATCCACGCTTAAGCTACGTTAATTTAAATGTCTTAATATATCTTATTATTTTGTAAACTGAAATATTATAGACATGCTTTTTAAGCATAAGAGACAAATTATGAGTTAATTACAAAATGCTGATCATTCTCTTTAATAAAATATCGTCTATCGTATCGTATATCATATATCCAATAAAATTATTACTGTGAATGTTAAGGGGTTGTTAACAATATAAAAGACAAAAAAATTAAAATGTTTTTCCTGCATTCAACGAAAAACGAATGTAAACGAAAAAAAGTTTCCCTGCGGGCTCAGCTAGATCGCTTGTCACCCTAAACGCCTGTATTGCTAATTTCATCAAAATCAGTGGATCCACTTTCGGTAACGAGAGGCCAAACATAATAAATTGTCCGTGAAGTGAGTTAAAAAAATGAATTTATTTTACCATACCTCAGAAGACGGTTCGGGCCGAGCTACTTGGGAATTATGTTGTTCAACAATTGTTAACTAAAAAATATTACCACCATGTGCTAGGAGCGACGCTCTTCCACAGTCAGGTCTACAGGCTACAGACTACAGACTATAGACCACACTAGAGAAGTTTTCATCAATAGAGCAATGCAGTAGGAACCGCTTCGTTTCTCTAACTGGTGCGGAAAACTAAGATATTATGGAAGTGGGCGGAGTTGTTGTCTCAATAAAATGACACGTCCGTCGACAGTCCCAATCGACAGTCGTGAAACTAGGTAGCTTGAAGTTCGAACTCTCCCATTACAAACTACACCGCTGGTCTAACTCCAGTGCGAGACGTGTACTACGGTCACGAATTGCTTATCCTCTATGTTCACCACAAATGTAAAAGCCGACCAAGAGAGACTAAAACGCGCATTTTAGGAATTCCGCACCAATAAAGAAAAAATCCCATATCTCCTAAATTACCGGTTATATTTTTGTTCAAACCAATTTTCATTTAAAGATTTTAATGCCGTTTAATCCCAATCATATATTAAAATTTCCCCTCGGTTGTTCGAAATAAGTTGGCATAATCAGAAACCTTTTTTAGAAACCTCCATCTCAACTAGATAGACCTATCCAATAAACTCCTTCCCCATACGGCTACACTCTCTTGAAAAATGAGTGCTGATGTTAATAATTTCGTTTTTCAAAACGATATTACATTATTTTGCACCATATATACACATGATAACCGATGATGTAGCGGCAGCTGGCATGGGTTTGGTGTCAACGCGAAATCGACAAAAGAAATTCATGAAAAAATCTTCAGCCAAAATAACAACATTAAACATTAGCAACCGTATTTATATCCACCTCCTAGTTTAGTAAGTCCTTGACCAGCTCACCCAGACAACAGTAAATCAAAAATTCACAAAAGATACTTTATTTAAAATTTAATTACTAACCCCACATACATAAGATCTAAATGAATTAATTTTGTAGCTCATAAAATATAACGCGATAAATATTTACATACAACTTGAATGTGTCGTAAAATTCTAAATAACGTAGTTGTTATCTTAAATTTTAATCAAATTAAACCGAAACCGACCGATTCAAAACCCGTCCCGTTTTCACCTATAGAACATGGAACTATAAAAATCGCAGTGTTAGACGAATGTGCGTCTAGTCTAGTTGTATATGCTGTGTGTGTATAGGAAAGAGTGAGAGTGGATATCAGATAAATCAATGATTCGCTATAGGAGTTGACCTACTATCGACTGGGTCAACAACTAACAAAGTCAAAGATAATGTGAATTAATCATACATGAACAAAATACTCGATTGCCTAAAAATATTTTATATTATATCAAGAGTAAAGACTCGTACACAAAATCCGTCAGGTCGACCATTCCACACCGGCAAAGAACATGGAATTATACATACACAATTATAAAAAAAAATTGTGTAATTTTTCCTATTATGTACCTTCAATTTTCAGCTTTCGCTCTTGTCTTCTCTCGCGTAATTTTGTGATGATTTAACTATACTTAGTCATTGCCCGCGACAATATCAATTAATCAATATCAGCTCAATACCGCGGCAATATACATTTTATTAATGAATTGTAAATGCCTCGATTATCGCGCTGCGACTTGCAAAGATATTTATTATTCACCGCTACATAATGATGAAGTATTATTTTGAAAAATAAATTTTTTAAGTGTAGCGCTCCACAGATGTAACTAAGTGATGATGAGGTTTTTCGAGATGACATCGCCGCGTGGAGTGTCGCTGGTCACTCTAAGGTAACAAAAAGCCTTTCGTCGCGGTCGTCGTCGTCCGCCCTCTAACTTCCGGACTTCCGAGAGGAAAATGAAATAAAATGGAGATTATAGAACTGGGTACTTAGGAGGTGATATTTTATGTGTGCTGCTACGGAACCTGGCAGCTGTACTTGGGTAACTCGTTGTAGCCCGGTGGTTCCCTGGAACGTTCGCTTGTTCTAATTATTGGCAGTATTTATTTACTTGTAGTAATTTCGTCACGATTTATTATAAATGAATATCACATGTTATAGAAAATAACCTATTTGATTTAAGATTTCCATGTGAAATGTACACACTCGTACGCGTTATCATAATGCTTTATAATGATTTGATGAATCTCTTTCACATTAATTGTTATCAGTAGTTTCACCACTAATAATATTGTCAATTTAATCCGGAGTATTAGGAAAATAATTAATTTTATGTAATAGCTGTGGTATATAGCCTCATGTGTTGTGGCAGGAGACTAGACCGTGGTAGTTCATAGATAGATTAGATGTTCGATTTTCTTTAATTTCGAATCAGTGCGAAGTCTGTTATTTTGGAAGTCGGTTTGATTTTGTTAAAATTCAATTTATTGGATCGTTGTTAGTGCAATAGTTACATGCTGATAACGGTGTCATCTTGAAACTGTAATCTCACGAATAAAAAAGGATATTTAAAACCGGCGATTCTCCCCTAATTTTCCAAGAAATTTTGATATAACGATGACCTCACACAACTGTCCGCGTGAGTAAAGAGTATAAGAGAAAAAACATATATGCATATAAAATTTGAGGGTTTTTCTCAATCTTTCCGGGATGGCATCATCAAATTCTGACTTGATGACGCCCATCGTCATCAAGTGTGAATCCAACGAGAAGTCCAACAAATAATAAATCACAATTTGTAAATAGACATAATCCCTAATTTTTAAGGACCTATAATTACCATTATCAGGTAAGTGACATGTGATGTTGACTATCAATTTTAAATAAAAAATTTCTAATGTTATTGAATATTTCAATAACATTAGAAACATTACGAAAAAAACACGAATGTGCATATAAAATGTTAGGTTTGTCCTCGATTTAATCAGATCATGATTTGTGTGATGATGGGACTACTTCAGAAGTCGGTTCTTGCAAACAAAAATAAATTGAAAATCGTCCACAATTGACGACGTTATCGCCAAAGAAACAAACAGGTCGATTTGTCAACGTCTTCTTTTTTCAAAGTAGATTAAAATATAGGTTCTATACTAACTTTAAAGGATGAACTGTCAAAATCTGCGTTTCTGGTTTTGCGTTGATCTCTGTATAGGTCTCTCATAAAAAGATTTTTTTATTTCAAATTGTCTTTATGTTCTGTGCTAAATTTCAACTATTATCAACCATTTAGCGGTTTATGGGTGAAATAATATAAGGCAAACACATACAAACTTTTGCAATTGTAATATCAGCAGGACGAGAATAATAATAATTAATAGATTTTGACTCAACAGAAGAAGATCGACAGCTTTTATACTTAGCTACTGGGGACGTATAAACAGTTATAAAGTATCATTCAGCGGAATTTTCTTCCACAAAAATGCTCAAGACACCAATGTCACTGGATCTTAACGTTAAAACTTTTACGCAACCATTCGTTTACAATATTCTCACAACAACACGTAT
Source organism: Eumaeus atala (assembly GCA_017140195.1). NCBI lineage: Eukaryota > Metazoa > Arthropoda > Insecta > Lepidoptera > Lycaenidae > Eumaeus > Eumaeus atala. The sequence continues at coordinate 489,936 of JAFELO010000992.1, forward strand.
GTCAATGCCGTCTCAATATTGACTTAAGATAAATGACATTTACGCAACCCTCAAGCCCTTTACCCAATTCAATTACATTTACGCAACCCTCAAGCCCTTTACCCAATTCAATTAATACGCCTGACATGACGTTGACCTTCGCAGTCCTTTCGCTGTGCCATTTCACAAGTCCTGCCTGGGTCTGGACCCTTATCGACCTCGAGTCTTGACCAACTTGTGTCCTGTCTCCTGGGCGAGCCATATATGGACACGGTTGATGATGCGCAATAAAAATCGACCCTTTCTAATATTGTTGTTATTCATGCTAGACGCCTAATATATGACACCTTCAGTACAATTTTACACTTCAATATCTAATATAATATATACGTGACTTTATGATAACGCCACATGACTTTATCGTCTACCGCAATTACAGGTGGTCGTCACTGCCTCATTGGATTAGGCTCCAGTGGCAATGGTGTCATCGGAAATAATTTAGTATAAACATCCCACCCTACCTCGCCTCGGTTCATTTCTCGTGTTAGAATAAAAAAGTATTGGATTTACAATATTTTTAAATAATAAATAAAATAATAGTCTGGTGACAGAATTTTAGCGTTGGACTCCCATGCCTCGAAGAACACGTTAATCCGTAGGTGATGCGCTCAGCGCTCGGTCTCCCTCCCGTCGTTTTGGATTGCCGACCAAACGGAACTAGAGAGCGAGCATGTAATGCGCGCTATCAGCTAACACACGTGACACTCAACTACACATACATGCCACGTTGGCTGGTCTCTGTAGGGATTATTCGTCGTAGCCAATGTAAGGTATCTATTGGGAGCTCGTTGTAGCCCGGTTCTACTGTATCTACGCATATTCTTGCGCGGTGATGACCCACCCCATAACGGCTCTAGTAGCCTATGCGGTGCCGTTAGACGTACGTTTATAAAGAGCTTGTCGGGCGACAGGAACATTAACCTTACAATTATTATTATTATGGTACAACATTTTAATGACTCGCCTGACTGGCACCCAACATGCGCTGACACGATCGAGAACACTCGCTCACTTAGAACACTCGCTCACTTAGAACTGTCAATGTTCTCCAGCGGACGACTTCGGAGCAACGGACAGCCCTCGAAACATTTCGAATTATTGGTAATGTTCAATGTTTACGAGACCGAATTCTAATTTATAATATTTGTATTTTATATTTATAAATGTTTATAATACTTGAATGTTATGTTTAAACTATCCGACTAATCTAGACCACAATAAAATTTAAAAATGTTAATTAATTCAATAGAAAGTCGGTTTAATTTTTTATTTAAAATTGGATTACACGTAACATGGCACATGAGACCCCCCACTTAAGATGACAAGTTGCTGGTACTTCCCGTCGGTACGAGACTCACACTTGACCGGTTTTTAGGGTTTCGTATGTACATATAATCTCCTTGTAAAACGTCGTGTATAGTATACTATGTATTGGAAATTTGAAAGAAGAAAGTGATATGATTTTGAAAAATAAAATACTAGGGGTAACATTCCATACGTGTCACTGAGAGACTAATTATTTTTTCGCGCGATCATAGCCGCCCACAAGGTGTCATTGAGTAGGTCCTTAAAAGGTATGGGGGGTGTTTGTGTTTATACTAGTATAGTATTAGTTTATATTAGTAATAAAGTAAGCAAGTTGTTGTAGATAATACTATTATTAACCAGTAACTTTTAAACTACCGAGGGGACAAAACAACAATGAAATTAGAGGATTCAATTTAAAAAATCAAATTCAAATGAAAATTGATTTGAACAAAATCGATTTGGATGTTTTAGAGAAATTGAATGTTTTTGTTTGCTGCTAAGGAGTAGGTGATAGGCGACTCACCCTTGGCCGGTTTTTACAGCATAAGGGGGCAAACAAGCAGTTCAGTGTTTTGGTGAGTATTGACACCCAAAAACAATCACAAAGTTGCTATGCCCCTTGCCCAATAGGCCACCGTAAGCTCATAAACCTGACTGCATGCCGATGTACGTAAGTGAGAGATATGTACCTCCCCGGCTGCGCCGTACCAATTCGCCCGCAGTGCATCAATGACACTACCTCTGAGTAACATAATTTACATATAGTTACAAATATATATTTAGGATACATTTTTCAAAAACAGTGCAATACATTTGGTTGTTTGACAGCCAGTAGAGTGGGTGGTGTACGTTACCACTACCAGTAATGGCACATGAAGCCGAGACTTGGCCGCTAAATGTGGGCCTCATATTTCTTAAACAAACTGAGCTCTTAGCGTGCCAGTCCGAAATTCAGCAATCCGCATGTGAACCAGCGTAACGCACATAGGTCAGAGAGCCAGCGAGCTTAAGTAACAATAGACCGTATGGTCGCAAATACAAGAACTGCGGAGGAAGTAAGGTTCTCGGGTGGCGGCTCCGCGCCGGAAGACCCAAGTGTGAGACGGCCCCTACCCGACTATTTGCTGGACTTTGTTAAGGTGACGGGTAGCGGCTGGATGCAACTGGCTCATAACCGAGACCTTTGGCCGTCTACGGGAGATTTTGTCCAGTAATGAACGTCGTACGGGTGATGGTGATGGCGCACTGGGATTCTGCAGCTACAATGTTTCCTTCACATGCAAGTAGATCTCTGTTTAGTACAACAGAGCACACGATGTGGGTCTAGGCCGCCGCTGTTAAGTGTGGCGCGGTTTCGTCGCGGCATGTGCTCGGTCTTTTCACTGGCACGACGCGACGTACGTGCCGTGACTTAATGTTTTGCATATAGCGTGTAGAATGAACCGCAATGTCTATTTAATAACAAATAGTGCTAAGTACGGTAAGGGATAACCCTTACCGTACTTAGCACTGGGCTAAGCTAACGTTGTGTGATAAGTGCACAGCTTATTATTATTATTTTAAATTAACCGATGCTTGCAGTTAGAGTGTAACAGCTTGTACTTATGATGTCTGACCGTCGCCCTTCATTGTTAACCCTGACTTAATAAGAGGGATGTTGTAAGTTATGTTTGAACTAGCTGGCCCTGCAGCCTCCTTCAACAAGAAAGTCGAGTCTGTTTTCTCATTCTCATATTTTGAACGTACGAGTATTTTTATTGGCCAGATCATGGATCAAGTCATGTAACTAGTTCCAGCAGATAATATTATGCTATCCTAGACCTCATATACGCTAAGAAAGTTGGTAAAAATCATCACATTTAGACGTCGAGAGTGATACACGATATACAGGTACTTATAATATCTATATATATTAATACGTGAATAAAAAATTTTGGACCCCTATTCGAGGAGTTGTATACTCCTCAAAAAGGGGTCCAAATTTTATATTACTATAAATATATACTTATAAAAGGTTATTTCATTCAAGCTGTATTCGAAAGATTTTTTTCAAATTATGATCGCTTTTCGATCTCTGGGCGGTCACTAGTTCCAATAATTACTTTTACGAACTTGAAAATTGGAACATATTCGAATCCGTGACGGCTGCAGCGCTGGCGTGATGCGCACAGCAGATCCGCCTCGCCGTCTGCCATCGGCCACGTAACAGCGACGGAAACGGAGTCGATCAGCTAGCGTAAACTGAACTGCGGAACTCCTGGACAGTGTATGAAATTAACCTCGATCTTGATATTATTTGATCACTAAAACATAATTCGTAATATATACGAGGAACTTTTATAAACGTAGATTGAAGTCACATTGGTAAAAGTAGGAACAAAGGTTCTTGAAGTAAATGGCCATACTTGCGGCTATGACATATGTTTATAGTATAGTACTAACATATTGATACCCTAATTATTTAATTTAGTTTATTTTCTAGTATTCAGCGTAAAGTTTGTTTTTCTTATGTTCAATTTTTTTTTCAATTCCAGTACAATTCTGCAATTACAATTTTGATAACAAGAACGTCTTAAAAGTGTAAATATTTGTAATAAAAAATAATTATTAAAATCAGTTTATAATTATATCCTAAATTTTCTACTGGAGTGGACGAGGAAAGAATGGCACGCATCTATTTAACGATTGTGCGGATGTCTGTGGGTCGGTAGTCGTTTATATATGAATATAAAGTGTGAGAATTACCTTCGACTTCTCCAAGACCCGATCATCAGATCAGAATTTGTATCACTGTGCAATGGCATTACTCCGGCAGTTCTTTTTTTTCTTAAAAATTAAAAAAGAATTTTGAAAGTTTTGTTCCACAATTGACATCCTAGCTAAAACATACAAATTGAAACATACAGGTCGAATTGTAAACCTCCTCCTTTTTTAAAGTCAGTTATAGTGAGACTCTTACCCTAACCTGAACCTGGAAAGAATAGGCGAATGAAATTAAACAATGCAAGAAACATTTCTGAACCAACGAAAAACGGAGGAGTTTCTCAAACCGGTGGTAGTCACCATATCTCAAATGGATTAAACTCGGCCAAGAGCGAGTCGGAGTCAACTGTGAGGGATTTCACAGCAGCAAACAAAAAGTCATATCTCTTGAACTTTTCCAGAAACCTCCACATAACTACTTAATGTATATGAGTAATGATTTTATTTTCATCATGTCATATTACAGCATTTTTTAGCGGTTCATAAAATACACCTTTGAAATTTCAAATACACTGTACTCTTACAGTCTACGGGTAGAACGTTAGTGAAATACGGACTGATGGTCGGATTTGACGAAATCATAAGTCATCAATCTCTTGGAGCACAGAAAAAACACACTTCAAAATTAACGCAGTCAAAAGATACAGCCGCCTATGCGCATGTCTCCTCTTAAAAATACCTTTTATTTTTATAAAAAAACGCATGTTACCTGGAACCTATCGAGGGCATTCCGACTTAGACTTCCTCCTATCCTACGGTCCTACACTTGGGTACGTGAGCTGTACCACAAGAATTCATTGTTTATACGTGGTAAGAGGTAGATTTTTTACTCGTGGTACAGCTAGCGGTAGCCCGTACTTATTCTCTCTCATACGCTCACAAAATCGATTCTCACACCCTCACATGTATGGCGAGGTATATATATGTGGTGCTCGCAACACATTATAGTGCCGAATACCCACAATCACTGCCTTAGGCGCCCCGGAGGCCGGAACTACAGTTCATCATGGCACCTCGACGGCTAGTCAGTCCTTTAGGACCGACGCCACAAGACAACCCCGCCAATTTAGGGACCGTGCAATGGGGTGCAAGTTCCCGTCTTCACCCCTTGCGCCGTGCGTAAAAGCGCCTCCTTCTTTTGTTCTTTTGTACCCCTCTTCTTATAAGAGAGGCATAAAGAGCAGTCTCCTCGGTTCAATTGGCTTCGCCTGGATACACTCCAGTTTACTGAGCCCCAACGCCACGACAAGGCTTGAAACACGGTGGGGGGCTATCACGCGCCTAATTTAATAATATGCATAGCTATTTATTTTTTGGTTGTCATCGCATTAAAACTGATGTGTAGGTTCTAAAAAAGGAAAAACAATTAAATTAGAAAAGAAATTAAGCCTACTTTAAAACACCTCACAAAACAATTAAAAATAAACTAAATAGAACCTTTTATTTAACAATATAATTTTAAGTAATTACAAGATATGCCTGAAGCCGGTGCTGATGGTCTAATCTTCTGGTATGTGCGGTGTGGCTGGAGCAGACAAACCTGCAGTTGTCTTGGCGCTGACTTTATTCAAAACACAAACGAATTATTTCTAGGATCGAGTCTTCCCGGCTGTCGGTGCTGGTGGGCGCGCACGACGTGAACGCGACGGAGGCAGAGGGCTACCCCGTCGCGCACGTGTTCCAGCACCCTGACTTCAACCGCTACACGTACGACAACGACATCGCCGTGCTCAAGCTGGCCGAGCCGCTGCCCGAGCGCCTCTTCCGCCCGGCGTGCCTTCCAGGTCAGTGGTTTTCTTTTCCAATAGTTGCTGCATACCGAAGTTTTACGCGCGTAATGTAGCTTCTTTACTTAGTAATACGATAGTAGTAGTATACTTTTTTTAGTAATACGATACGCAAGTAATAGGGGTTATTTCAGCGTTCACCCTATTTTATTATTTTTTTCTAAAATGCTATCGGAAGTGGCTACTAAAATCCTTTCTTCGGTCATAAAAGTTACCTATATAATTCAGCGTGATCTACGCGCGATTAATAAAGAGCGTGAAATTATAAGTTATTTTTTTAGTTAAAATTTTAATTCAGATTTTTCAGATTAATCTAAATCAATACAGTTTCAACGAAATGTAACGGCTAAAAAAGCTCTTTCAAATGCAATATTAAGATGATTAAATATTGAAATGCGTTATTTGAGTTAGTGTCTACACAGACATACACACATGCACAGCTGTGATAACGTTCGGAATTCTGGGACCTCGACGAGGATGTTGAAAGTAATCCTACAAATATTGTTGCTTTTGTTTATTTTTCTTAACTACTATAAAAACTACCGAAAGAATTAGGATGAACAGGCGTGGGACAGAAATAGATTACAATCTGAATGTGGATAAAAAATACTTTTTATCCCGAAAAAGTTAGAGAAGTAGGTTGCCTATAGTATAAATTTTATGCGGGTGAAACCGAGGAGCAACGCCACTCTAATATATACGTTAACTTATCGATTACATAATTACCAGGAGCATGTGTTTATAATGTGTTTTAATCAGGACAATAATGAAACGAAACATCACATTACAACTTACACGGACGACGCAATGATGTCAAGTTTTACAATTGTCTCCATCCGTCACTCCCGGTTGATCTGTTTGAAATAAAATAAATTCGCCTCTGAAAAGTTTTAAAATTTCGCGGAATGTTACGAGAAGAACACCTGGTAATACATGTAATGGAGAACTTTTACGTCAGCGATGTTATTACAAACCGTAGCTGCGGCTGAAGCTCGCAGCAGCTCTCTGCACTTCCTGAGGACACTCCCATTACTGGACAGTTCATTAGTTTCTTGAATATCGAGCTGTTCCTTGAATCCCTTTAGGGTATACTCAGGAGCTGAGATATCTACGAATGTATCGAATCTGTTTAACTGTACAGCATGGCGATGTCATCAGACTCGGGCACTGCATTGTCCTCCAACACTGCTGCTCTCCCCCAATTTGCCACTTACAAATGCACGAAACACGACAGCATAGCAATCAGTTTTAAGTGAGTGAGCCAATTCCATACGAGCAAACGGAGCCAATTCATGGTGGAGCCAACTCGTGGTACCGACGCCAATTAGAACATTGCTCGATTAAAGTTATGCAGACTCGTAGAAACATAAGAAGATCTAGAAAATAAAAGAAGTTGCTGCAGCTGCTACTGAACGCTGGCTTTGCGGTCTACACTACATCTCTCTAGACTCGAGACAAGAATACATTTATACTTAGATCATACGAACAAGATATAAGACTCATAAATGTCAGATCTTAACCTGTTCTGCCTAAGCTAAAGTTAAGGAAAGCTCAACAGCTGTACATACACGATGACTACACGAAATCCATACAGACCATACTACAACGATAAAAGTTTAAAAGCTTCCATGTAAACTGCTCAGGAAAGAGCAACGGCTATAATTCTCTGTCAAGAGCGGTGTTCCCAACGTTGGTCGCCGCTAACATTTTTTAAACTGTAGACACGACCTACACACCACACAGTACACTACAGCTTTATATATTTGCTGTAACAACTATGTAAACTGTAGACACGACCTACACACCACACAGCACACTACAGCTTTATATATTTGCTGTAACAACTATGTAAACTGTAGACACGACCTACACACCACACAGTACACTACAGCTTTATATATTTGCTGTAACAACTATGTAATTTTTTGGCCATTTTATAATTTGTGCTTAGTCATCGCTTCAACGTTTATTAGCGTTACATTGTCACACTCAACACAGACTTAACATTATGGGCACACACACGCACAGACAGACATACGTAACGTTGTTTGAAACTCGGTCAAACGGATAAGTTGTTGGGTAGAGCTTAACGGTAAAGCTTCATTAAGATAAGTATATCTGTAATGTTTTTATATGCACGTACCACAGTTAGCCGATATTTAATTAGGAGTATTTATGTTAGTTGGCAGTGGAACCAACTTCAATCAGTAAATATCGAACAGAGGCCGAGACAGTTATAATGTTAACACAATTATACATTGTAGGGTTACTTTCAGAGGTTCCAACTGAAGTTCCGATTAATCTATTTCAAACTTATGCGCCAAATAAATCAAAAAAATTCAGTTTCGCTAGCTAACATAAAGTATTTCTGTGGTCAATTCGAGCTTGTTGTCGAATACTTATTAAACACTAATATTGTGCTAATTTTTTCTATCGATAAATTCGGCAGCAATCCATGACGATTGAGAAACAAAACAAATGGATTTCAGCGGCCTGCAATACCGAGCAATTGATCGATACAGGCTGATACTGATGGTAACGTGCGAATTATGTTCCCTGCTTGGTGCTGAAGATTTGCCGGCGGGTCTCGGAGTTTAGTCGAACCGAGTCGACTGGAATCTGTTGCCACAGAATCATTGAACATGTGGTCCATTAAATAAGATGATATGATGCTGTAATGATGTAATGGAGTAGGAAGCTGGAGCAAAGCGATCGAACCCCCCGGGTGCCCCCGTGGGTTCGATATCAAGAAGAATATGCTCGATATCCCAGATGCGACTTCAGATTTCCCCCTCGGTTAGATTAGGCCACAGCCCAGCCTGCGCTACTGATTTGATCACTGGCAAAATTTTATCAATGGCAGGTCGACCTCAAGTTGCTCTCTCTTTATTAGGAAATCGTGAGATGACAGATGTGAATTGAAGGTGTACGAAATAGTTCAAATAATTGAAGGTGTACGAAATAGTTCAAATAATTGAAGGTGTACGAAATAGTTCAAATAATTGAAGGTGTACGAAATAGTTTAAATAATTGAAGGTGTACGAAATAGTTCAAATAATTGAAGGTGTACGAAATAGTTCAAATAATTGAAGGTGTATGAAATAGTTCAAATAATTGAAGGTGTACGAAATAGTTTAAATAATTGCCATCTGAAAAGACCGCGTGGATGATCATAAATAAAATTTTGTGCACGAAGGCTTTCTCATGGTAGCGGTAGGAACTGCTTCCTCGCCACACAATATCCACAGTATACTCCACATTTGGTCCCGACTTACTTCGTCTTTGTTGTCGAATTTGAAAAACTCATTTCCCGGGCAGAAATTTAAGCCGAATGATGCCTTTACTGACAAGCAGCTTATTAGTAGTCGATAAGACTTTTCATACAGGCTTGTTAAAGAAGACTGAGTTGAAATTATCGACCTAAAAGGAGAATGTTGTCTAAATAAATTGTTATTTTTCTAAAATGTTCGTTTTTCTGTTGTATGCTTAGTACTTATCGGAGCGTTGTCCTGCGAGACATTACAGACAATTACAGATTTGCTTTGTCATAGGTGAGGATGACTCGCTAGACGGAGCCAACGCAGTCGTCTCCGGCTGGGGAGGAACTTTTGAAAAAGGACCACCATCTAATATTCCTATGAAGGTAATATGCACGTAACTTTAGCAAGCCCGCTTCGCTTCGAAATGGGCACGTATTGTTTATTTGTTGTTAAACACTTCATAATTTCGATTAAATTTTTACTCTAGTCTAGTAGTGGAGCACAGGGTTCAAATCTTACGTCTGTCCATGTTTTGACGACACCTACTAAGTTTATAAAGTACTCTTTTAAGCATTATTTGATGATTTTACAAACATTAGTTAAGGTATAATATGATTGTCCATAAAAAATAATAGTAAAAAATATTAGGTCAATGTAACATTGGTTGTCAAAAATGGTATCACAGTGGAATAGCCTGTCACTACTGAATAGTGTAGCTTTCTCTTAGTGAAGACATTTTCATGACAGGATTCGTATCTCCAAAGTTATTCCTAACACATCTGGAACAACCTTCCCCGCCCTTTACTAATAAATTACATGGCGTGTGAACATGGTTGCTGTAAAGCTTCTGAAACGTAGGGCTAATTAAGTAATTAAATAAGCCGCGATAAAATCCGTAAAAATAGTTTTATTGTGATGTGTATGTTATGAGTAACATTCGCGTAAACTTAAGACATCAATATGTAATTCCTAAAAAGATACATACCAAAAGATATTTTTTAAAATTACAAAAAAGTAGAACTAATAACTATGTAGCCATATGATTGGGTAATGTCTCCAACGTTAAAGAGAATATGAAATTTATTCTTCAAAATTGATGCCTTGACGCGAATGTTACTTTGCTGTTACAATAAAACCACTTTTAAGGTCTTTATCGCGGTTTCTTTAATTATTTAACTAGCCCGACGTTTCTGAAGCTTTACAGCAACAATGGTGCTGGGTTGGTGAAGGTTATTAGTATTATACTGATTATGTTGTAGGCGGAGGTAAACATATGGACCGACGAGGAGTGCAAGAGCGCGGGGTACGGCCGTCGAAAGGTGACGCCGCGCATGATCTGCGCCAACGCGCCGGACCGCGACTCCTGCACCGGCGACTCGGGTGGTCCGCTGATGATGACTCATCCCCATTATACTCTAGTCGGTCAGTATAACGAAAGACAAAACGAACCATTATTTGAGAATCACGGATAGATCACATTTTGAACCACATAATTTTGTTTCTGTAAATTATTTATTTCCTATGTTATACATAAGCAAAGTTATGCCAATTCGACGCTTATTTACGGACTCACTGATCATCAAGATAGAACTAGTAATTCCCATAAAGCTAGAGAGCTCATATAATCAGTGATCATATAAACGATAAAGTCTCAAGACTCAGAATCATGGATGGTAGAGGGTACCTACATTGTGTGAGAAACCACAACATACCAGCCAAACATTAAAGTTATCAACATGCTGAGTCCACAAAATATGTTAAGCGCTTTCTTTTGAAATAAAAAAATGGGAGGTCTGGAGATCTGATTACAAAGCGTAAGGGCTCGTCCGAACTATGGAAATGCGCTTTGACAAAATTTATTCAATGTGATGAGCCATATTGTACATGGAGCAGTCAAGTGTCTTAGAAAACATCAAGATGTGATGAAGTAACATTAAGTACTTCCATAAGATAATAATCTGGGAGTACCTCCACGCAGAGAAGGTGAAAACAGGCTAAGCCTGGATGGAGTTCAGCTTTAAAACTGATCAAGTAAAAGATATCTTTCTGCACGAAAAAGTGTCATCCTGCCAAAAACATCCTGTAAAGTAATTTGCCAAGTCTCGTTGGAGCTGCTTGTTTTTCTAAATAAAAAATAAGGAAATATCTGAAATATAATACAAAGACAAGCCAAGTCTAAGGGGATCTAAAACTGGGAATTCTTAACAAATAAACTTAGTCAGGACACATGTGTGTTACAATTAAAAATAAAAAAATAGATTTTTTCTCGGGAAGTGAAGGACCGAGTCTGTAAATCTCGCCGTGGAAAGATTGCGGGCATCTCTTGGTGCCTGGCCTCGTCGTTTAAACGACTGTATTGCAGCCAGTGGACACCACTTCGTATAGGCTTTTTATATTTTTAAATGTCTCGTATTTGTATATTTTTAAATGTCTCGTATTTGTATATTTTTAAATGTCTCGTATTTGTATATTTTTAAATGTCTCGTATTTGTATATTTTTGTCTCGTATTTGTATATTTTTGTCTCGTATTTGTATATTTTTGTCTCGTATTTGTATATTTTTTTTACTTACTTTAAGACACTGTAAAAGTAATAATTTTTATTTGCAATAATTTTTTTCCTTGTTACAATGTTTATGGCTATACCATGTAGTTGGATTTTATGTGATTTTACCGGTGATTTGGATGTGCCAACAGGTAAATGAGGATAAAAATATACAACGGCCAAGGTACATAAAATTTTAATAATCAAATTTATCATAAACGGAAGTGCTTCCAAAGTATGGAATTTCCAAAGCTTTCCTATTACAATTATATCATCATCACAGGATTAAATATGTCACATTTTTAAACTTACGAAAGAGCTGTTAATAGTTGGTCATTTTAGGGTAAATTCGTTGATGTTTATTGTCTATCATGTTTTCCATTTCTTTGTATGTTAAATATGAATAGGTATTATGGTATGATTACTACATATTGCTACTTAAAATATACAGGCGCTGCCCAAAATTCCGTAATTAAATATGAATACTATCGTTATTTCTGAATGAGTAAAATACACATTCAGAAATGCGAGGATTACAACATCTGTCATCTGTATATTATATCTGACTGTGAGTGTGTTTTGGGCATCGGCAGTATCTTACCAAAGGAATTCGACTTCTTGTTTGCCACTTTAGCAAAAAAATGATGCATGATTTTTTGCTTTTTCCTACAGGAATCGTCTCCTGGGGACGGGGGTGTGCGAAGCAGGGCTACCCGGGTGTGTACGCTAGGGTTGACCGTTTCATGCCGTGGCTACAAGTTGCTCTTCGTCACGCCTGCATCTGCTCACCGCCCAGGAGTTAGCTATCTACTAGCGTGAGGCGATTGTTTACCCGATTTCTTACAGGCAGACAAAAGCGGATAGATGCTCTTATACACACAAAATTATGTTAAGTATTTATAGAATTAATTTATTGTTGTTAAAAATTACGTGATACATTCAGAGGCTTCGTTGTCAATTGTGCTTTGCTAATAATACCTTATATCCAAAGGTATGGAGCGAGAATATCTTTAACCATTGCAGGCACCTATGGCGGCGAGACGTTTGAACGCACTTAGATAAACAAGTGATCGAGTTTGATAGGCTATAAATTATTAACCTAGTACTGGTACAAAACTTAAGATTGTCTACCTACAGCTGTACAGTATTGGTATTCGGTTCATTTTTCTTAATGAGCGAGACTCATAAAATGTAATCTAAACCATAAAGTTTTAAACTAAGTTGTATATAATAATAATCGTAATCAGGCGCTTGGATTAATACCTAGACAGTAGACAGATAACTAAGTAATGAATACTAACTTAATATGTTATCTTATCGCCATAATTCTGTTTACCAGTGTGATGAAATCCATAGAATAGCCATTTCTAACATTTTCAATTAAGCAGAGCCCGATAATGTAGCGAAGGACCAGTAGCTAATTATATTTAGAAACCCTTGATTTGCTATCATTTTGAGTATTAAGATCACATAGATTTAACTATTCCAATATAATAATAGGCCCCGTAAATGTTATTACATAGTGTATATGTCGCAGTTGGATTGTCTAATTCGCCGCATTTCATTACCGCTTTCCCGCAGCCGTATTCAATCCGGCTAACCACTACCAACCATTAAATAAAACCGCTGTTTTTGAAATAGGGGTTTTATTTTGTCGCGGGCCAACGATTAGCCGAATTGAATACGGCTGAGGGAAATTGCGCCAGAAAAAGCTCGACGTAATACATTATTTAATAAAGCTAGCCTTATTGAAATAAAGTGAATCATTATCCGCTTCTTTGACACGTTGTCGTTCCTAATTTTAAAACTAGCGATATTGTTTGACATGACAAGGACTACGGTATCGATTGTCGAATACAGAGAAATAAAAAACTATGATGAGTTAGCTAGGTTCGTAGGTTTCGGCGGGACCGTAGCTCCCGACTAAGCCATCGTGGTTATGTTTTTTTTATTTGCATTCAAAACATTTGGCCTAATTTCATTTTGTAGCGATCGCTATGACCGCCTAAAAACAAGATATCCAAAGAGGCTAAATTGTCAGCTGCCATATTGAAGAACGTCTCGCGATGACAATCCGGCTGATAGTTGGCCCGCCAAAAAATAAAAAGGCCCCCCTTTTTGAAAATGGCTGTTTGTAATGTAATATGACGATTTGTACAATATGACCACGACATGTACAGTCCTTCAATCGCGGCCCATGTCATCACTACTCCTAGGTTATTTTGTTTGTACGTACTTCAATGTCAGTATTAAAAATAAGAGAAGGTAGGTAAGTGTTACATAATATATAAGCACATGGACAAGCAGAACGTAACAAATAAATATTTTATAACAAAACAAAAGACACAAGAAACAAAGAATGGCTTCTAACTATATCCTTTAGGGCCCGGGGTAAGTGTGCTGTCCCCTCTGTCTCCCAACAGAGACAAGCTTCACCTATAACTATTATATTTCACGTTTGTTCTCTGACCGGGTTCCTCAGGCCGAGCCTCCTCGGGTCCAGCCCAAGGCATTTCGGCGACTTGGCAGTTTGTCGTAACGCCCCTCATAAGACAACAATAGAAGTAGGGTAGCGTAGTGTGCATGCACTCCATTCGCACGAGAGATATTTTGTCGCACGTAAGAAAATCTTAGAATTGGTACATACACATGTAACAGATGGTTGGCCCACACTGGCTCTTATAACGCGACCAATTCTCTTCGCTCATACGAACGAAGTGTACATTGGGGCAACTTTATTGACAAATAACAAGTTATGATTGGCTATGTTATTTAGGTTCTTGGCGGCGCAATACATTTTTAATTTATTTGCTTATATGCAAAATATAATATATTTGCAAAATGTGCAAACAATACTTTTTCCATACCATTACTAAAGAATTATTAATTACAGTGTAAATAATGTTGTTTATGAGGATAAAGTGAATTTTAAAAAAATCTAACGAACACAATCATCTCTAACGAAAATGTTTCAATGGTATACATTTCCATAACGAGTCGTAACATATAACATGTAGTTTCTGTGGTAGAGTGCAACATATAGGTACTGTAAAGTCTACGAACAAACGTTTATGGAAAAATGGATCCCAGTGTGGTAAAATGATGAATAAGCATAGCATGCCATAATACGAGTATCACAAAATATAAATGACTAACTATAAAATAACGACTAATCTATTTAAATAGAAATAAATTCCCCCCAAACGCTACATGAGCTCAGAGCGACGGTAGCGAATGTGATAATAGTTTTATTTATGGCGCAGCTAAGGTTTATTAGAATGAATTTGTGTGACAAATGTTACGGAAAATTATTTAAATGGGGTTGAAGAACACAATTTTAACATTCTAATGGATTTTTTTATAAAAATTACCGACACGTAACATTACACGTCACCATGACCACACGTACATGCCTCGTGTACTCTATAAGCATGTATAACATACCGTGCGCTATATACACGCCCAGCATGGCATAACATTTTATGGGTTATGAGTTGAATAAACTTTTGCTTTTGGCCCAAGTACTGATACTTTTTACCTATTTTTATTACATTTATTGACTCAAATCCGATGTGTCCTTGTGTACGTTCTGGTTTAATCAATATAAATTCCTTAAAGGAGACTCTTCATGGTTAAACTTTGTGCAGCCTACTCACAACAGTGAGATAACATAGAGATAAGGGGTCCCATAAGGAGTTATGTACTAGGTTAATACAGAAGGAAAATGTGTAACGCTATACTATCTTTGTCTATCTAATGTCGTATGCACATTGCGCAGAGAAAGAAATTGAAAAGAGTGTCATAGAGCAAACTACATTTGCGGTCTCTTTCGACTTACGTGACCGCGTTTTAGACTGGATATAATACAGATAGGGAAGGGTTCTATATGTACATCTATGGGCCCACTCGGTGTACCTATAGTTGAATGGGAATAAAGTAGCGTAGATCTCGTGAATAACATTTGTTTTTAAAGCCACAATGGCCATACCAAATGCCAACGACAAGAGGAATGGCAAAATGAGGAAATGCGAATATGTGTGTTTTAGTGTGATGGCGGTACTTTTGTCGATATTTCAGGTGTGCACACGTCATGTGAGTTCAGTAGTAGCTTTTTAGTGATATGTGATGAGGGCCACAAATAAAACGTGTCCTTTGATGACAGTATTAGACATATTGTAAAAAGTTAAATACAGCACCTAACTTAGTGTTAAGTTAAATATAGATACATGCGATGGCTGTGAACTTAATTTGTAAGTTATAATAATATTTCTATTACTATATTTACCTACGTGGAATATTGTTACCACTTTAATATTTTTATAAGATCACAAATATATTTAATGTAATATTAAAATTAATATTTTAAAATGAATCGTTTCTTTTCTAATAAACCATTTATTTAATGCTATGCTTACCCTTGGACCCATTTGCACCAATGTATAGAACGATACCTGTGAAAGGTTTCTGTGTATCGTAAGATATGCCATGCGGCCCGTATTATTCACATACGAAGCCAGGGAGGATCGTTAGTACTTATTATAAAACAAAGAACATACAAGCTGTCTGTCTGTATGGAATTGATGATCTCAAACTTTCATGCGGTTTTTACTAAATGATGCAAATTAGTAAGTGTAATTCTTGAAGAATATTTTTGATTAATACGAACGATGATTGGTTAATACGAACGTACGTTTGTAGGTATGTATTGGCTGAAATATAACGATTATTGATAAGGGGTTAGCACGAATGAAAAAAATCGAACTCTACTCTCAAGAACCAGAACAGATTAGAGTTTTACAAAAAACAGTAAAAAAAGAGCCCGCAATAGCATGTCATATTCACAACGGCTGCTTTCGTCTGTTGAGTAGTAATCTTTATCTAAATAACTTCGCCATTTTATATAGAAAAAAAAATCTTTTACACTATATGAATAAATCAAATACTTTAGAAGATATTGGAGATTTAAAATGATACGCGAACGAACTCACCACGTGTGGAGGTGCTGCCGCTCCAGCATCGGACTGTGCAGCAGTCGATCATAGATGAATGTAGACCGATGAACAGACACGTAAGAAAGTACCTACCTACTTTCTTGTGATATTCAAAGCTCCGTAGCCAAAATGATAATAAACTGAAACCTTATGATTTCATCATGTCCGTCTGTCCATCCGTCCGTCCGCCCTTTAGACCATCTGAATCCATCCGTATGACACAAACGTTTTACTCGGAGGTACAGATAGAAGATCTTTTTAGGATTTGCCATTTGGCTAAAATGATAAAAAGTGTAAGGCATGTAAGTCCGTCCATAAATCGCAGGCGTTTTATTTGGAAATTATGGGTTGTGTATGTTCGAAATTAAAGTAAGTGTATTTTTTAACCGCTACAAAATGATGTAGTGTAATGAAAAACAAAACTAATAAGGGAAGCACTCCACACGTGGAACTAGGGGATGAATAAAGTAAAACTCGAGAGGTTTTAGCAGTATAAACATTACATATCGTAACATATCGAATTCTTTCCCTTACTGCTGTGACCACCTTTTTCGTACGTACACTACGCGGACGTTCAGACCTTCCTCTGTCACAAACGAAGGAGAAGGAGGAGGAAGTGTATGGAGAGTTTAAAAAATTGCATTTACTTTTTTTGTTTTTTTTTTTTGGTTGGTTTTATTGCTTGGCTTTATAGTTCATACCTACTTGTGTAACAATATATTCAATAATTCTGTGAAAGGAGTTCACATGGGGGTTAAAGGGCTATTAGAGGTTTAGTTAAATTTTTAGATACATTTAATTATCATTATCTTTCCGCATTCACAATTAAGAACATACTCAAAATAGTATCAGAAACAAACAATAGAATCAATACAGTTTTCAATAAGGGTTAGTAAAAAGTGAGGGTATTGAAGTCTTATCTGGCAGTTGTCCGACACTCCTCGCAACAACCTGGATGCTCCTTTCGTTATATAGTTATTGTTCCCAACCAGTAATTTTCACGGATGGCCCTTCGTTCCTTATATCCAATAGAAGAAGATTATGCAGACATCATATCTTCATATTACATTCAAATTTATAAAGGGCAAAAGAAAAGGAGTAGAGCTGAAAAGGAACACACAATCA
This sequence comes from Eumaeus atala, assembly GCA_017140195.1. Classification (NCBI taxonomy): domain Eukaryota; kingdom Metazoa; phylum Arthropoda; class Insecta; order Lepidoptera; family Lycaenidae; genus Eumaeus; species Eumaeus atala. The sequence continues at coordinate 507,753 of JAFELO010000992.1, forward strand.
ATAAGATTGTACTACATTCTCTTGGCTTCATGAGCAAAAAAAATCAGGCAATATATATACTCAGTTACAATTAAACAGAATTTAACATCCAACTTTCAAACGTGGCATATACTATTCAAAATAAAACATAGATACGGTCTATCAAATTAATAGTCATACAGATCATGTAAATACTACTATCAAAATGCCGACTTCAGAGAACTAAGACATTTCCATTTTTAACATTAACAATATCTTTTTAAAAACGTAAGTCATTGAAAACATTGTGTGGGCAAGAAATCATGAACTCACCCTTTTTTTTTAAATACATATATTTGTTATTTGATATATTTTATATAACGAATATAAAGGTTACCAAACAAAGCGAAAAAGATAATACTATTTAATTATGATTTGGGGATGGCAGATATCATATGTTGTCACAGTCCCCACAAGGTGTCTGGATAATCTTGGTCGGAGCTGTGCTTACTATAAGCGGGTTCATCCGCGTCACTACGAGACGGTCCTTCCGTTTGGCACAAGTGCCAGAAGAAGAAAAACCCCATTGGTCGAGAGTCGATTCCCAGACGAGAGCGCACCTGGGCGGTCAGTGAGATCGCCGGTAAACCCGTCGAAGGCCCAGCAGATGGCGGCCAGCGTCCTAGAGCGGTAAGCGCTCAGACAGGGTGGGCGATTCGTCGGTCCAATGAGGGTTAGAGAGAGAAGAAGATAGATGGTGCGAACGAGATGGGCATAGCTATTACCCTGGCAATGGGTAAGAGTGTGACAGGGCAAGTTTGATTGCGCAAACTCGCCTGTCTGGAAATGGATGAACGTCGGGATCACCGGTATACACGAACACTACTATTATAATAGTAAAGTGATGGCGGCGATATCCCTTCGAAGTGGGGCTAGTATGGAGTCCAGCTGGAGACGCAGAATTGCACAGACGTGAGAATTTCCTGTATATTAACAGGAGGAGGCTTGGTAGCGCGTTCTTCAACGCGGTGGCCGGCGAAGGAATCGGCTAGGAGCCTTCCTGCTTGAGACCACATGCCGGGACTAGAGTGAGATGGGCGAGGGGCGCGGCGTCGAGGGTGCAAAGGCGGTTCTTGTACCTCGGGCGACAGGCGGGCGTCGTCAGCTGCGTGCCGATGGGGGCGGGAGTGCCACGTGTGGAGTCGGTGCCGGCGCCGGCGCAGAGGGGCGGCGGGCGGTGAGTGTAGTCGCGACCAGGGGATGGCAGATGGCGTCAGCCATCCTAAATATATACACCCTCATAAAATAAAAAAGAGTGACATTTCTTCAACACAGCACACATTAAGCGTTTCTGTCAAAGATGACAGATATATTTTTTCATAAAATGTTTGTGTAGCAGATATATAATTTCTACATACTTTATGTAATGTAATTACAGCGATTCTGTTCCCTGTATCCCCACTCCATTTCAATATGGCAAAATATTGTACAATGTAATGGCGCCAAATTGAGAAAACACAATGAACAATCGTATAGAAATTACAGATTCAAGATATTAATACTGTTCCAATTAAAAATAACATTTTCAATTTTTAATTGCAACAGTATGTATGGCCAGACTAAGTATATTATACTGACCTATATGGACCGGAATCCCATTAGATAATTATTATTTTATTGCAAAGTTGTGGATACCCAGACATAACTTTAAGGGTGTGAATATTTTTTTATCAATGTGCAGTTTTTCTTTGCCATCAGATATTCAAAATATTTATAAACTTTGTTTGAATTATAAAACTATTATAAACTTTGTTTACAAAAAAGCCAAAGATGTGTAATTATTTTAACCTTCATATTCGAGAAATGCGGTTTTCAGTTTTGCGTCCCATATATTTTTCTTCTAATAAATCCCATTTAAGCGGCTAGGACAGGTTCAGTGGTTGCTAAGGCCGTAACTATTAATATTTACAATAAAAAAAACAACTCTTGATCGTTGATAGTTGACAGCTGTGGCTGTGTAAGTTGGTACTTGTAGTCTGATGTTTATCTTTGTAAATTGTAGCAAATGCCAAACTGTACTTTGTTTTGAAAGTTAGCTCAAACCGACCCTGCCGCTACTGTAATTAAATTATTTATTCTGCTGCAAAGCAGTTAAAAAGCATTTCATGCATTTTCAAAAGTAATTGCTTTAACATACTTGCTTACAAACAAATACAAGAACAATCATGAACTTTTCTGACAATGAAGCCGTAAGTAAGAGGTTATTTATTTAGGCTGTACATTGCGGTATTATTTATATTTTATCTTATATTTAATTCTTTTAAAGGATGATACGTCTAGTGTAGACAGCACATCAAATACTGACAATACTTCTCGAAGCGAGACACCCACGAACTCTCGTGCAAAAAAGCGGAGGCGAGGAAAGAAAAAAATTAATAAACAAGTTAAACCACCTTACAAATTTAAGTAAGTCTGTAATTATGTAGCATACAGTAAATGATTTGTAAAAATAAGTAAAACTTATTTTTATAAAGTCATCAACAGCCCCTTTTCTATTTTCTTTTGTAACCCAATATGTTGATCCGGAGTATTCACGGTACATATTAACACCGGATTTGTACTACAATGGGAAGAATGTCTCCCGACCTTTTCCATGCCCAAAAATGCCTCCCCCTACTCTATTGTTCCTTCTTGTAAGAAGGACCAAAAGGTGTCCACTGGCTTCACCCATATTGCTAGATGTCAACAATAGTAAAACGGGAGCTGTATCTTACTTAATCATACTGTTGGCCAATTATAGAGATATAATATAACTACATACATAGGTGCAACATTTTTGTTATATGTTATTTGTGTATCCACTGATCAGTTATTAGGTGTTGAAAAAAAATACAATCTGACCAAGGGTGATCAACAATATTAATAAATATATTTACAGAATTAATTTATTTATGTATTTCAGCTGTAGCGCAAAAGAGGATCATGGTCAACCATTATTTGGATGTCAATTCAATCATCACCTTAGTGAGAATGAACCCCCAATATTTGCAGTTGTTGGGAGCAACAGAGTATCAATTTATGAGTGCCCAGACGCTGGTGGTTTTAAGTTTCTACAGTGCTATGCTGATCCTGATGTAAGTTCATTTAGAATGTACCTATATAGTGGGTATAATGTATTGATATTTTTTTACATCCTATGATTAGATGGATTGGGTACTGTCCATAGGTTGTGTCAAGAATCTTCACAACTGGTGTGTTTGTATGAAGATAATTATGGATGTCTTTCTCCTACCTTAATTTTTGTCTTGGTGCAATAGTTTGGGCTTTCTTCTTGGTGCAATATTTTGGATTTTTGTCTTAGTGCAATTCTTTGTACTTTTACAGTAATAGTAGTGCAGTAAGATAATTGTATGTTATTCCAATAGTTCCACTTTATTAAGGTCGCCCAAGGTCAAGCTGTTTACAAAGTATATGCACTATAAGAGGAAATTACTACATCTAATTGAAAGTGAGTGTTGCCAATGCAAATTTATATGTTTCCTTATACTTTCAGAAGAGTCATCTAAGGTAACAATCAAAAATTTGATTGACTGTGTATTTCTTCACAGGTAGATGAAACATTTTATACTTGTGCATGGTCTTATGAGGAAGAAACTCACCTCCCACTCTTAGCTGTCGCTGGGTCTCGTGGTATTGTCAGAATATTCCATCCAGCAACACAGACATGCATTAAACACTATATTGGTCATGGGCATGCCATTAACGAGGTTAAATTCCATCCAAGAGACCCCAATTTATTGTTATCTGCCAGCAAAGATCATGCTTTGAGACTTTGGAATATAATGACAGATGTTTGCATTGCTATTTTTGGAGGTGTAGAAGGACATAGGGATGAGGTGTTGAGTGCTGACTTCGACCTTAAAGGTGAAAGAATTATGTCCTGTGGGATGGACCACTCACTTAAACTCTGGAGGCTTGATAAACCTTCAATGAATGAAGCTATCAAACAAAGTTATAATTTTAACCCACATAGAGCACTCAGACCATTCAATTCCTTGAAGGAGCACTTTCCTGACTTCTCCACAAGAGATATACACAGAAACTATGTGGACTGTGTCAAGTGGATGGGGGACCTCATATTGTCTAAGGTAACTTCAGTTTTGAAACATTGTTCGGTATTGGCATAAATTAGGCTCAATTTGTCTTACTGATGCATAAGATATTCATTATATAAAAAAAAGGAATATATATTTTATAGACATGAAAAAAGGATTTATAAACATTTTTTACTTCAGTCCTGTGAAAATGCTATTATCTGCTGGAAGCCAGGAAGACTGGAGGACACAGAGTTGAGGCCAGGAGATAACACTGTGACAATTGTGCATAGATTTGATTACAAGGAGTGTGAGATTTGGTTCATCAGATTTGCCGTGGATTACAGCCAAAGGGTAACTAACTTTATAATATTACTGTA
>JAFELO010000992.1:528055-587992 GCA_017140195.1 Eumaeus atala
TGCAGTCGGGTTATCGTGTTGTTCAATTGCAAGTATATGAGTGTATGGTGTAGTTCAGTTTTGTACACCTTGAGTTTGGTGTTACGTCCGTACAGTAAGCTGAAATATGAAACAATGTATCAACAGCAGAATCAATGGACATTAATACTGTATCTATTCTCTCTATAAATCTCTTCGCATTCAACGACCATAAGACGTCGTAAATGTGTCACTTTACAGTCCAATATGTTTTTGTCGGAAATGTATTGCTTAAATGAGGCTGATGTTAGTTTTAAGTATTATTTTCTTCAAATGGCAACATTATTTCATACGTAAGTATTGTCGTGGCGTCGAGTGTGTGTCTTGGATAATAAGTGTTAAAAAACCTTTAATTATTATTAAAAGACAGTCGAGGAATTTTAAAATAAAATCGAATTATTTATGTGTATTGTGTGTGTGTGTGTGTGTATTCTTTTAATGAATGTTGCTATACTCAAGGGTAATTTAGCGACCATAGGGCAGCTTCATGCAGTATATTGGTCAACCTTTTAGTGATAGTCTCATTGCAACAAATGTGCCCGCAATTGGGCAGTAGTCATGTACCGAGGGTTAGCACACAGCAGGGTCTTACCTCAGCAGCCGCATGATGTAGTCGGGCCAGTTGTCGGGGAACATGACGAGGAAGAAGCCTACGGATATCAGTATGATGCCGGCCAACTTCATGCCCTCAAACTCCACGCCGTACAGTATCCCGTCTAGTCCTGGAATGTTATATTTTTATTTTTATTCAAGTGTAGACGCCACTTTGAAGGAATAGTTCACGCCTAACCAACTTACACAACGTCGTTACGTGTACAATAATCGCGATGTGTTTCTTAGTGGTTTTCGCTGTTTCATTCAGTTTTTATTGTTTTTCATTGCATTATGTAAAAACAGATCTGTGTTTAACGCAAGATTTAAAGAGATAATAATTGTAGCTACGTGGCATTAATACATCAAACAAAAGTTCATTTTTTTGCATTTCCTGTAAACTTTGTAAAAAACACATAGCTACTTTTACGCATGCAACGACCACGCAATATATAAAAAAACTGGTATGGTTATTTGGCACCACAATGCGTATTATGTAGGTAAATTAAATGTACGTGAAAAATATACATCAATACATATACATACAGTAATAACAACATAAGTCGATGGAAGCTTTTTGACGCCTCGGTGAACGTCACGGGGGTTTCTTACTAAGAATAAAAAATGAAGGTCGATATAACAGCACCTGCAGACACCGGCACCGCCATAATGAGTCCGAGCGACACGAACACGTTGTACGTCACGATGTTGCCGAACTGGAACGCCAGGTGGAACACTGCAACAGGGAGCGCCGCGCGGTGAGACCGGCTGGGCTGCAGCGTGGAGCAGAGCACTACGGTTGTTTGTGGGTGTCTGTTGTCACCAAAAGATTCCGACTAGGTCTGTCGAGGGGATTCACTTGTATACTAAAACATAACTAATCCTACGTAATGTTTCCCGATAACTTGGAACCGAAACATTGAAGTTTACTACCTTATCAGGTCGGGGACCTGATAAGGTAGTAAACTCTCCCGCGGCGCCCGGGGCTCGGCTGGAGGGGGGCCGGCCAGTGAGGACCGTGAACACAGAGAGAGCTATCATTCATTTGGTTAGACATAGTGGTTGGTTAGTACAGTGTTAGAAGACAAACCGCCATCTGATAAAATTGGCAAGTCCCACAACCGATTTAGCATCACCACTGGTCATCTACTGCACAGTGAGCAGCGAGTAATAGCTGCCACGGGCTCATAACAATCACATTCATTGTCAAGATATAAGCCCAGGCTGATGATGATGACTACAAGACACCCATGTTATACCTAGCTCATTCACTAGTTAAAGTTACACACTAGTCAAACGCTATAAAATACTAAAAGGGGCGAGTGCACTATACAGGGTTGCCACACGTCTGGCAGCCAAACACTACATTCTGGATCACGTAACTGGGGTTCTGCCACTATTTCTCAGTATCAATAAATCGCTAGGGTCTCTAGAGAAATCTTAATATCTCACGGCTAGTCTAAGACGTGTCACGTTGAGCCTTGCCTCTAGTATCTGTAATTATATCATAGCACAGGCAAATGAGGAGCCGGGTCACTGATGGCACGTGATAGCACGCCGAAGCACAAGACGCCCACATCGTCGTCACACACCTCTGTAATGTTCTGTTACAGATTTCACGAAACCTCTTTCCATTGTCGTTCTGTGAGCAAGCCCCTCCTGATTCCCGTGTACTTTCCTGAAGTTGGTAGGTTTCTCCTATGGTGCGCACCAATCCCTCTGTCCATTAGAGGACTGACTAGTTTTTGAGGTGCCCTGATGATTTATACTTCTCTAGCTAGTGGATCAGTTAAACGTGCCGCGAGACCCACCCACCACCGGACGTCTCTACAGCACCAAGAAACGTGCTTAGTGGGCAGTAGAGTGCCTGTACGATTGAGCTACAAACTGTACAGCTACACCACACGACACAACAGAACATATTTTTACGTGTCAGTGCTATCACTGACACGTAAAAATAATCAGATAACATCTTTGTTGCCAAGGTGATCATCCGTGCTGCGCTCATCGATCCAGAAAATCGTAAACCAACGAGGCGTGATGTAAGTGCTAAGTGATATTTTTATTTTAAACCCTGAGCGCATGCCCCCACTTGACCCACTTGTAGTGTTGCCCATCGTCGCGAGATTCATCTTTTATGAAACACTCCAAAACAAATTCCCAAATATTTTATTAACAGATATCTGTCTAGGTATTATATTAGAATTTACTGGTGGCTCGTAATTCTAGCAATGATTGTAACTAAAAGAAGAAGAAAAAGTCCGGCTATTCATCATGTGGATATTTTAAATGCCTTGTTTTATGCAATGACTAAGGAATCTGCTCCTTGTGTTCTCTTTTCAGTTAGGTTTCTGTACTTTTAATTATTGTTTTTAAGTTTGTATTTTCAGTTTGTTTTAATATTACATGTTTATGTATATATTTGCACACGTTATATAAAACCCTGCATTTTGTTACCTCACTTGATGTGGTTGGTAACAAAAAAAAAATACTTCTAAATTTTCGCCCATAATCTGCCATCTGCTGCTGTATTGCCGTTTTGTTAAGGTACCTCTGGGCACTCGCGTTATCGAGACAAATTTAACGACACCCCATACTTGTAAATCCGCCAAGTTGTTCAGGCTGTAGGACTGAACATAGAAATCTAAATACATATAAAATCTCGAAAAACACAGACTTAATTTAAATCAGAATAGACATGATTTTTAACAAAGACTTTTCAATAAAACAGTGTTTGCTCAAACTAGTCGTTAACAGTAAACTAACTTACAGTACGAAAGGAATGTATTCTCGATCAACGACAAAATGTAAAATCAGCCCTGAGCAATCAAATAACTGGGTAAACTTTGTAGTATTAGCGCAATTCGTCAAGTACCCTCATACTGTTGGTCAATTCACATCACAAGATACACGCAATACAGCTGGCCTCATTTTCGAATGTTGCCTGGCTATGGGTTATGACTCTAACAATACTTATCTATACAGAAATCGTTTATTTATTTAGGATAAAAAGTAGCCAAAGTATCGTCCCAGATTACAATCTGTATTTGTCACCGAACTGCTATTCAGGTGAAATTAACAACAGACATCAACAATAAAAAAAATACTGTTGATATATTATGTCTAATTTCACCCAAGTCCGTTTAACAGTTTTTTGCATGAAATAATAACATCCATAAATGTATATCCTTAAAAGTTATCGTTCATAATATTACTACTATCGTGCAGTAGGGTGGGATATTTTTGTGATAAGACGATACGCTACAAGTTGTGCGAGCGACTCACCGAGCATGGCGACGCTGGCGGCGAGCAGCGGCAGCCAGGGCATGCGCTGCGTGGGCAGCAGCTCGGAGCGCGTGAGGTACAGCGCCAGCCAACCCGGCCACAGCAGCGACAGGTTCACCAACCCCAGGATGGAGAAGAACAACGCGCGTTGCCCCGTGTTCACCTCGCCCATCACCTTCCGGAACAGCACCTGGCGCATACCACACCATTAGACCATAGACCATAAGAATTCATTGCTAGGGTCGAACTGTCAAACCCGCCAGCATACTCTGCAATGTTGAGATTTTCCAACTCACTTTGAATGGTACACGTAAAATATTACAATCACATTGGTATATAATGGTTTGTATGAAGGAACAACCCATGGCCTTACTATACCAGATACAAAAATAAATTATTATCAAATTCAGGACGGTCGTTCTAAAGTGCTAAGTATTCTCAACGGTTTAAAAGGCTTCGTCAGGGAGTGGCATAGGGGTTGAAAGTATATGTGAATATTGAATTATGCAAGTGAAACCGCTGGATGCAGCTAGTGCACTTATAAAAACATAGCACATTAAAAGTGCGAAAAAAGATGTTATCAATATTTAACTTAAATGTAATAGTCACGCACTAAATTAACCACGCGACAATCTTACGACTGAAGAACGGTTCGGAATAAGAAAAACTGTGTGGATCAGCTCTGAGACGCGACTGGAGTTTACTCCTTAACATCGACCACACCCCTGAAGTGAAAGAGACTTAAACAAGGCGAGCGCGATAAGCGTAACGCTGAGCAGTATTCCTCGGATTTTTTACATTTTAAATATCGTTTCCAAGTAGAAAAATTGAAAAAAATACTAACTACAACTCGGCTACTGCTCGTCAATAATTCGTCGTATGTGTATCCAAGAACGCCAGGTATGACGTAGCTGAAGAGGCCTCTTTCTGGGTTTGCATTCTGAAAGGGGTTACCCCAGCACTTAGGGCGATTCCAACGACATCAAAGCCTCAATTATAATCAGGTAACCTGCCTGAATCCTCGGCTGCCAAGTTATTACATGGCAAAAGGCGCTGTGTGTAGGTAGCGTCTTCTGCGAATTCAAATTCCAGACCTGTGTGGTTGGCCAGCGATCACCAATTTCTCCTTGCGGGATGTAACATCCACGCAAAACGCGCCCAACGATGCTCAAGTCCCGCCACTCTCGAGCATGAAATGGAAGATGAAGTCCCAACATCGGAGTACCGACTGCAAGTCATGACGCTGCATAGACAATGTAGGGCACACCTCCAAGGGATGCTGGTCCGGGTCCTCCGCAGTGCCACAAGCATGGCAGATGGCATTGAGCTCTCTCAAACCTCTCTGATACAGATACTCACCGAAGCAGCCATGCCCGGTCCTTATACTTGTTACGAAAAGATGAACTTCGGCAAGTTTCTCAGCCTCAAACTCCCAAGGGGAGTCGCCTGCCTTTGTAGGGATATCGCAATATCCTTTTATTTTTGCAGGATTTATCCGTACTATCACCCCTCCTACTAGTACTTTGGCTCCGGGTGGAGGTCCCCTTTTTCTGCGCCCTCGGGATAGGAGTGCTTCAGTTTCCTCTAGTCTGACCATTAGGCTCGTCGTCACTTCAGCCAGCCGTATCGCCTCCTAAAAGTTCTTCACCCGAGACAATACTAGGGTGTCATGCGTATAGCAAATAAGACTTAGTATCTTACAACTACCTGCCTGCCCTGCAAAACCCAGTCATGCCCAATATTCCAGAGCGTTGGACCCAAAAATTGAGCTTTGTGGGAATCCAGATACGACGTTCATAGCATTAAGAGTACTTTCTCTCTTCCAAGTACTAGCACCCTCCTCTCTTTATGCCTTTAATGATCTCCGTAAGTACAGGGGTACCAAAAAATATTTTAATGTCGCCTTTATGCAACTGTGGGCTATTGAAAGCATTGGTGGTGTCCAGGAATACGGCTAACACTATCTTCCCCTCTCCTTCTGCCTCCGCCGTCAACGATTTTAGGTACCCGAGGGCTGGACTGTTGACCTGTGACAGTTCCAGCCCTGGACCGTCCTCTAAGTGCCGAATGAGCCGCAAGTCTAAAATCTTCTCCAGGGCCTTGCCGGCTTCGTAAAGCAACACATTGTATAGCTGAACGTCATAGTGGCTTATTTACTACGGTTTTAGGGGCGGGCTTAGGCTGATCCCTCTTAGCTGCGGGTTGAACAGGGGGTGTCTGTATTTCGGTCTTCTTATGTGACTTTCTATTACCCTTTTTTTTGACTACGTCAGTTCACTCTACTGTTCAAGTTGGCTTGGTGACCTCGTCCGTAGGGACCTCAGCTCCGGTTCCCTTCTTATTATTAGGGCCACTCCTTAATGTGCAGCCGTGCTGCAGGGTGCACTTCACCCACACCAAGCCCTTATGTTAGAATCCGCTGTGGAATTTTTAGTAGCCATTGGTTCTGATGTTTCGTCTGTGACTCGCGGACTGTCGGGTGTCGGTGTTCTATCTGCCGCTATTGGTGACCAAATTTTAACTGGCAGCAGAAGTCTCGACTCGATTGCCGCCAATCGGCCACCTACTAGACTCCCAGCATATTTGCGATGTTCGCTTCAAATTTTTCCATCTGCTTCTTTGGTATCTGGCACGAATTCATTCGTATCATCATAATGTCAGCCGTGTCTTGGGCTCTTTTTTCATCCCTTCGAAATCATTACCTCCTCCTTAAGATTACCCACCTCTCATTGGAGCCGCCTATTGTCAGCTCTTGAGCAGGTTTCCTATGTCTGCTTACACTGTCACGAATTGTTTATGCCGCCTTCTGTATTTTGGAATATTACCCTCTTACCAGTTAGAATTCTTTCTTATCAGCTCGCAGTTGACGGCAAGCCGGATTTCGGCCTCTGATTTGAGCTTCTCAGCCGCCTTTACACTCATGATAGTCAGTAGTGGTGTTATCTTTAACCTTCTTTTAAGCCGAGCTACGTGTCGCGTGGTGAGCGGCGCGCACCATGGAGAGATATGACTGCCCTCGGGACTTGCCCTTTTGGCTAGCCATGACTCTCTCCGACTAAGAATTTTGCCCATAGCAGTCTCAATGTCAGTATGTGATGTCGAGGTCGTAATTAAAAGTAGCCTCTGGCCCACCACTCGTTACAACTCCGACTGTGAAGTCACAAAAATAGCCTCTCGGGTTCTTACCTGATTACACCTTTCCCCTTTGCACCGATTTTCATTACTCGCTCTTCTTGTTCTCTAGGCATTCTTATTCTCCATTTCTTATTAAATGTCGTCAATTGGTATCCACAATTGTGCATGTGTTTTTTTTTGTCTGGACAAGGGCGAGCTCACCCTGAAGCAGTTAGTGCCCCCCTCCCGCGGTACGCAGCTCACCCTCTCGCGGACCCCCTGGGGACCAACTACCTTGCGCTTATATTCATTGAAGGTTTTTAGCCCCTTGGGGCGTTGGTGTCGAACCCGTCCCGCCCACTCGATGGCGGACCGATAGCGGTGCACTCGAGACTGGATAACCCTACAGCCATTCAACCTCGGCCGGGTAGCAAAGCACGGATTCCGGGTCGGATTATTGGCCGTTAACCAATTGATTATCCCTCTTTCACAAGGGAAAAGATGAAAGACCAACTAGCCATCGTTGCTCAGGGTGCACTACGGGGAGGTTATTCCACCAACAGCGCCCCAAGTTGTCTGCAATTTCCTATTCCATAAAGACAGCAGCGCTTTAAAATGTTACAGGAAATAAATACCTACAGCTATTAATCTTTGTAAAATTCTTCCTTTATTATAAATCTGCTAAACAATGTTAGGCCTTCGGCTTTAAATAGAGGTCATAGCTATGGAATGAAAGTATAACAATCTAGGTGTATTATATTAATAACCCCCATGGATGGTACTTAGCCACGCAGCGCGCACGTAACGTGGTCACGCGAGAGAACCCGCGTGCTTCTGCGTGTTCTATGAACATGAGCAATAATTTATTTGCCACAATAAACTGATTACACACGGAACGAGAAAACAAGCGCCCTATTTTTAAGTAATTATATTTAACAAAAATCAGATCCACATTCACAAGCTTTCTATCTATGTTGAAATTCAAAATACTTTTTAACAGACTCCGAAAAAGGATGTGTTTTCTAAAGTTCTTGGGCCGCAGCGCGCCGGATCGCAACATTGCAGAACAATAAGCATATTGTTGTTAAGTTTTGCTAAGTTTTATAACGGAAAAAGATTTCGATTTGACATTTGAAGACTATCTAGACTAAGCGAACTGTGGTGCGTCCCGCTGTGGCCCGACATATGAAGGTACGCGCGTACCTTTAGTAGTTCCTTAAATAAAACCAAGAAGAAACTCAATGGTTTCAATAGACCTACATTTTGAGAGTTACCTTGAATATAGCAAAGCCGGCGGCTGCACAAGCCGCCAGCACGACGCCGCCCAGCGTGGAGCTGCCGGTGATGCCGTCCATGTACGCCAGCAGGGCGATGCCCGTGTCGCACAGGATCGCGGCCACGATCTGCACATCGCAACATCAATCCGGCGTCTGACCGTACCTAGTACGGGGTCTAGGTCCACCCAGCAGCTGTAGGCGAGGTCCACCGCAGGACGACCTCTAAGAGCTTTTATTTCATTGTTCAAAATCCGGTCGTGTCGCTTTTGCTTCCCATCGTAATAGAGACTGCATGCTCTCTTAATACTGACCATGCTGTCGCGTTTTATGCGGTTTAAGCCTTGGCGACTTATGAGTGGCGAAGTTGCGCAACATGTCCCTATAATTAAAAACATTTATAACAGTATTTAAATATATTATCCGTTGTCTGGTGCCTGTAACACAAGTCCTTACGGTACTTAGCACAGGGCCAGGCTAACGTGGTGTGATAAGTCCAAGGATATTACGGAAGATACCAAAAGCTGTTACCGACTGTTTTACTATAAATATAAGCCGTTTCAATAAAGAAAAGAATCAAAGAGTTATAAATGGCGGCCATGTACTTTTGCTGACAAGCGGACGGCAGCGCCAACAAAAACAAATAATATTTTTTATTTATTTACATAATAATTATTATTATAATTATTATGGTGACCGGTATATTAGAATTTTTGATTATTACTAATGCTGTCATCATGATAAATATAGTAGAACATTATATATAGTCTGCCAGTCACAATTTTTCGATTATTTATAATTTGTTCATGTAACAAAATATTACCTCTTAAACGGATAAGGGTTATCAATGATAGTCACCTAACGCGCCGACTTCTCATTTGACCCCTACACTACATAAAAAATTGTTAATTATTGTAAGTTAATGTAGAAGGATCTTTAATGCAACAACAAACGACATCACTTAATAACAACAACAATTTAAGAACTAAGCAAATGGAAAAACATTAGATAAATAATAACAAACTTAAAGTAGAACAAAGAAGCTATTTAAAAAAAATGTGCGTATTTTTTGCTTCGAGTACCAGCTACAGGTTAGTAAATATGACAAATACAGTAATAGTTTATGAGTGAGTTAGCTTTAATATCCGCCATTTAATATTATTTTCTATAATGATACGGCTTATAAAAATGTTCGCTGTGTGGTAACATGCTATGACGAATAATCAAAATAAATAAATCAGTTTGTTTCGTTGATCGCGGCAACGCTGATAATTATTGCGCTGACATTCTCAGAATCAAGTTGTTCAAACATCGCGTTTGAATGTTGGATTCCTTTTCTAGAATATTCTATTTGTCGTGTAGTATGTATGTCAAGGTAAAAACTAGCTCGATTCGAATTCGATTGATATAGATATTTTCTAAAATCTGTATACTCTTAAAAGCTTCAAAGTGCAATTTAAAGTTTGTTTCATTTGAGAACATACTCCTAGAATACGAAGGTCGATCACTGGATTATTCAAACTTAACCGACTGGCCCAAGTTACATTGTGATTACATAGCGGAAACTATTTTCTATTAAATGAAGCCGGAAATTCACAAGACGACTTGATTAAATTGTGGTTACTGGATAACCCTTGCCTGTCATGCATACTACGAACTAGTTTCTGTCGTAAAACGAACAGTCAGATCACTTGTAGAAAGACTTCCGATGAAGACGATCAGAGACGAGACGTCGCGTGGTACTATAGGTCTCACATCTGCACTAAACGCGACAGCAGAATCGGTACTGGCCGCTGGCGACATATGAGATGTATCTGATTCATCCGGTCTTACCGGTCCAGTTCGTCTGCAATGCAGCAAAGCCTTAAGCCTAAGAAAGCTTTTCTAGCGTTCATTGTTCAAGCTAGTCAGCGATCCTTAAGAGATATACCAACACATACGTGTGGAATGTATTTGCGGTTTACTGGATGGGGAGGATGGCCTGATTATGATGACGATACGTTTCTTTGCAGTAAATCCCGTAATGGATCGATCGCGCTGTCAAGGTGTGCTTATCAAACCGACAATCAAGTGGGCGTTGAGGTCGTGTCGGCGCCATTACTGGACGTACCCCCGACACTTAATGTACGAGCTGTTCTTTACTATTAAAAATGTGGGATCATACCCCCATACCAATCTATTGATGGTACGCGTCAACTAACACGCCACCCTACACGTAAGTTCGGAGACGTAAGAACGGATACAATTCTCTGGCATGTCGGCCCGATCCGTCCTCACAATCCTTCCCGAAGATAAAGATACTCAAACACCTGGACACTGCCAATATCAGTACCACAACCTGCTGCCATGCGGCCATAAATTCTAGAATCTTAAATTTCGGTGTGTGGTTTTTCACCTAATCAATCACTCAACGGATCATGAGAGTGATTAGATGAAAAAATGGCAATCTGTGCGCAAAAACATTAGCCATGTGGACGTTTTAGTGCCCTGTTACTCGCTCCTTATACCACTAGTATAAACAGATTATGATCTCCAATAGGTACTCTCTGTTTTTACCAGTTTTACTCACAGCCGGCCGTAGGGTCCGCACAGGCAGATCACCACAGGATTACCGGCTAGACCTTCGCGAGTATCTCAGTAAAACAAACGTTGTAAAATGTGTTTAACCGCCCGCAATATGCGCTTAACGCCCCTAGGTGCTGCTAGGGCCTAAGTGACTTGACCACTTGGCTGTACGAACTAAGCCTACTCTAACCTATAGCACTCACCCGCACGCCCACGAACTGCTCGTGCAGGATGACCCAGGACAGCAGGTAGACGCAGGAGACGTTGGTGGCGAACAGCGCCAGCACGTCCGTGGCCAGCAGGATACGCAGTGAGTACGTGTACATATACACCGTTGTCGTCCACAGCAGGCAGAACAGCCCACAGCGGCTTAGGAAACGAGCTGCGGGAGTGACATGACACTTTGTATGTATGAGAGGTATGAGAATTGGCCGGGCACGAGCGGGGAGGACCTCTCTCTCACTTGACACTTAAGTGATGTTTTCTAAGTAGCTGGTGTCCATCAAATGATACTCCGTATTGGCGTTTCACAAAAAATGCCTATGTCATGGAGTAGATGTAGAAATAATATTAGCTATGACCTATATGACGTAACATTTATGTTAGGGGTCCGGCTACGTTCTGATCGATCCGAAGTGTATTTCGGATATCGAAATAAATATTGTTTGCCTTTAACAAAAGTTCTTTGGCAAATTCTAAAGCAAGACCACTTCGAATCTGTTATAGTTCTGCCGATTATATGAATAAAATATACGCTGGCCGCGACACTAATTTCCACGGGGTTTTACGATTTTCTAGGTCAATAGATACCACGGTATCTATGTTGGTATAAAAAATGACAAGTATAAATGTAGAAAAGTGCAGTTATTTTACGTGAACACATTTAAATTTTTTATTAAATTTCTTCACTCCTTAATTGAAGTGTCGAGGCAAACACTTTTCACCACCTTAAAAGCCAATATCTCGCGAGTTATTGAGATATTGAAACTAATTTTTTTAGAGACCTCCATATCAATGACGTGTCCGGGCGTCCGTCCGTAAGTCTCTCACGTTTTAGTCGATTGTGGGTACTATTTTTTTAAATTTGGAAGACATGTTTTATTAACCGCTACAAGTTGACGTAGTACGATTTGGAAATAAAGTTATTAGTGGTAACACTCCACACATGTAACTGAGGGATGTTTTTTTTTTCTGGGTTGTCGTATAGCATATCTATATTTTTTTTTTCGTTTCGTATAGATATGGTCTCATATAGACATGGTCACATATAGATATGGAGATTTCTAAGAAAATTACACAATTACTACGCTGATACTTTGGGAGACATTCATTAATTACTAAAAGGGTAAAAATTGTGGGCTCCCTCCTCCCTGTCTAAATTTTTAACCGCCGACGGGAAAATGAAAAAAAAAAGAATTGAGAATACATAAGAGAAAAATCAAAGAATATAAATATAATTCAATAACAACATTACACAGAAATGTTTGAACAAAATCGATTTGGTAGTTTAAGAAATATGCAATTTTTTGTTTGCTGCTATGGAACCCTACGTAGGCGAGTCCGGCTCGCTCTTGGCCGATTTTTATCTGACTAAATCAGTACCCATTTGAGTGTCGCATTCCCTCGAATCTCCGCTACCACATTAAATCAATCTACGAGGCAAACCGATTTTGTCTAGTTCCGAACAAAGGTTATTGACAGATGTGAACATATACCATCACATAAAAGTTCTAAACGGCCCATTGAGAAGCTCAAAC
Source organism: Eumaeus atala (assembly GCA_017140195.1). Classification (NCBI taxonomy): domain Eukaryota; kingdom Metazoa; phylum Arthropoda; class Insecta; order Lepidoptera; family Lycaenidae; genus Eumaeus; species Eumaeus atala. The sequence continues at coordinate 540,660 of JAFELO010000992.1, forward strand.
GATTTTCACCAAGTTCCAAAGGCCGTTGGCTGATATAATAAAGTCCAATATATTTTTATACCTTACAACAACACCTACTCCCACCTATTTTAGGTGAAGTGCCAAGAAACATTATTATTAGATACAAACGGACAAGTCTTGAGAAACAAGATAAGTATGAAGTTCATTAATCGAGCACTAATCAGGAAGAAGTAGTGCCATGCTGCATAGCAGGATGTAGTACGGAATTGGGCCGGCACGACCTCGAAGGTACCTCCCGCTCACTGGATACCAGCGTAAAGTAACAGCGTAGCTGTCGCGTTTCGAGAGTAGCCGGTGGCACATGGGCGAGGGGGTGAAAGGAGGGTAACGCATCTGCGTAACAATCATGCGAATGTCCATGGGCATCGGTGGTTATCAAAAAGTTCCAAGTGCTCGTTTGCCCCCTTATACTATAAAAAGAGCATATTCTTTATACAAGCTTGACAGCTGCCAGCCACATCAGTTACGCTTGTATACACATTGTTCATCCTACTAATTCTACTGAAGTTATATTGAAATGCGGAAGTTTGTATGAATGTTTGTTGGAAGGCGCAAAAATCTTTTTGTATGATACAATTATACTCTGTACAATTTTGTAATTAACTCCTAAGGTCAGTACCTAAAAGTTCAGACAGATTGTCTGTCATGACAGGCAGAAAAATTGTAATGTAATTCTCCCATACCACCAATAGACATAATCTATGAAAAACAGTTTAGCCAGAATTGATTTAGTAATACTAAATAAAAGAAGAAGAAAAGTTCCTATTTACCATTATTATAGGTGCACCCATATTCACGTTCACTCAAAAATATCATCATGCTTAAGTTATAGTGCCTGAAGACACTAGACACCTATTGACCAAGTTTCAACCAAAGCGAATTCACAGTTTTGTTTTAAACTTATGTGGTAGCGAGTGTCCATGGACATTATAAAAATGAAAAAAAAACTGGAAGAATGCAAGAGATTGTCTCAAAACTACTCATACAAAATCAACATGCAGGCAAACAAAGGTGTATTATCTAATAAAGCGCCACACTTAACAAAGTCTACGAAGCTCTCATATTTAAATTGCATTTGGACGGTGCCCTTCGTCATCACAGAACAAGGTCCATGATATATCAGACTAAACTTGCCTAAGCTAGAGAAAGGTGAGGTTCGGCAACATTTGGCAACCCTCTTTAGGTTTCATAGAACACCAATATTATAAATGTTAAGGGCTTCATCAAACGGATTCCCGAATAGTCTTAAAACAATTATATGCCTGTGGACGATTCAATCTGAGCTATAGTTTTTCCAAACAAACTATATCAACTGCAGTTTCCGACAGATAAAAGAAACTAGCACATATTACCTGTTGCTTTGAAAATGGGCTGGACACTAACAAAATATGTTGGTCAATAAAAAAAATTGCTTTATTGAATCACAGTTTATTGAAAAAAAAAAAGTATTATGACTTTACTGGTGGGCCTAGTGGGAAGCCAGATTAACTAAGTCCTTGAGATCCCGGATAAAACCCTGGGTTAGCGCATTAACTGTATTATACCATGGTGCCTCGCATAGCCCGAAAAGTCGTTAGTCCTATGTGTGCTTGGTTGACTGTCCGACTGTCGTTCGTCACCCTCAAGGAACGAGAGTACACTTATGTTTGCGCCAGCACAAAGAATAACATAATAGGCACACAACAATATTTACCTTTCATTACTATTAGCCTTAGACATAGAAGTGCAGCAAGACCAAGTTATAACCAAGTTCAAAGAATTTTGATTGTTTTGCCTCAAAATACTTAGCAGTGAAAGTCAGGGTCAGTCATTAATGACACAGAATTATTAAATATATTTTATAAATTACTCACCAAAAGTAAATCCCTTGTCTTTGAAGTCTGTAAACGCATCACAAACAATGGCATTTGCAGATTTACATTTATTATGTATTAACATGATGATAATATACAAAGGGTAAAACAATATCAGCCAGTTCGTGCAGAACCATGCTGTGAAGAATGGTGCGTTATATCCATACTGAAACAACAAACACAACTTGTAATTATAACACGACATAATGCTATTTTAGCATTCTTATTAACCACAACCATCCATCTACAAGCCAGTTCCTTAATGGGGTAGGCAGAGTGAAACAGGTGGTCATGTCACAATCCTTAGTTAAAATATTTTACAAAAAAAATATATTATATCTTATAAGAGGAGTTATCTTTTAAGTTTGGTTACACCAAATTCCCAACCAAACCTAGGATTTGTAAAAGCAACTATTTAAACAGTGACTCCCAGCTGATCTCTGCAAACCAGAAGGGAAACCAATTTGTATACATAAATTTGGGTTTCCTCGAAATAATTACTTTCGTTGTACAAGCACCCAGAAAATCATCTATAAGAAAATCATGCCAGGAATATTCATGGACTACTAGAATGGAATCCGACTACGACCTTGATGGAATCGCAGCATAAAGGACAACGCTGGTGTTCCCCAAGGCTTTGTTCAGTCTCCTATGCTGTTTCTTCTGCATATCAATGATATGCTGCAAACTAGTGGCCTCCATTGTTACACATATGATAGCACTGGGGATGCTTTATACGGCTTTATGGGCGGCTATATTTAATATATATTACGGGAAATGTTAGCACGGCCAATGGCCATGCTAACATTTCCCGGGAACACATCAACGAGTATCGGAACAAGCCTGTATCTGAAGTCGGCGATTTCTTATTCAAAGTCTAGGAATGGGACCGACGAAACATAGTCCAATTTAGCTCCCGTAAGACATACGTTTGCGCGTTTACCGCTGAAACGTCACCCTTCGTCGTATCTCCTCGTTTTCAAAATGTTCAGTTCCGCGATCATTTGGAAACGGAAGCTAAATTAGCCTCAAAGAAGCTGGGCGTGCTCAGTGGAGCGAAGCAGTACTTCAATCCAGCCCATCGGCTGCAACTTTGCAATGCGCAGGCCAGACCGCACAGGGAGTACTGTTCCCACCAGGGGCCCCGCAACATTAGCTCGTTTCATTTAACCGTATAACGTAGTTCCGGACAGCTCGATTCTTTGGTACTATGAAGAGATGTAGGTTCACTGTACGTTTCTTAACGTATTTTCTATGGGGAGTGTTCCGAGGAATTGTTCGGCTTAATACCAGCAGCAGAAATCCTTCTTCGGACATCGCGACAGAACTCTAGGTTCCAAGCCCATCACCTTGATGTCCGTAAACCCACAACGGTGTGGTTTAAACGCCACTTTTTAACGCGTACAACTGTACTGACGATCCAGCTGTCTCCCTCGTTATTTCCGATCCTATACGGCTTAGAGGTCTTCAAGAAAAGAGTATACATATTTTTTAAAGGCGGGCAATGCGTCTGCAAGATGCCTAGTCTTGCAAATGTCTATGGGCGGCGGTAGTCACTATTCACCTGCTCCTTTGCAACCTATCTCATAAATCCAAATCCCTAAAAGACTATACTGGATGGAGATGGTTAGTGAAGACAGCGATACATTGGCACATCTGTTGGTTCCTGGTGTATATGAGCTCTTCTAGTCATTTATAATCACATGGCAGCCACAATATGAAAGTTGTTATAAAATACTTCTACTTACATGAGCATGCATTCTAGTTGTTAAATTTTTACTTATAGAAGATTCTGTGCTGTCAATTACTAAAGTTTCTGAAGTAGTGACTGGGGGGTTATATTTCTGCAGGTACATATACTTAATGGACTGGGTAGCTGTCACCCAGGATACGACAATTGTTGTCATAACGCAGAGGCCATAATAAATCTAAAACAAATAATTTATTAAGATACTCCAGTTTAGCTTTATGTAAGAGACTGTGGTGTAGCATATTCCTTTAAGGATGACACAAAGATACCATCATTTTTTTAAGTCCCAAATAATTTAGATTTATAAAATTTTCATAATAAGCATTTAATGAACTAGGGGCTCAACTGAAACACAACAGCTCCGAGTTAATTGAGACAAGTGCCTCATTGAAATATCATAAATAAAATCTTTAGTGTATACAAAATTTCAACATTGAATCAATTTCACAATTTCATCTAAGAATTTCACAATAAACAAAGTAACAATGACACTGCTTGTCTCTTACTGCCGAATGAGCACTTATAGCTATCTTATAATGCAATGGGCTTCTCTTAGCTTCCACAGCATTAAAAAAAGTGCAGTGGCAAATCTCTAATCTTATGGACTAACTTATTTATATTAACCCAAAAATAGACCAAGATTACATGTTAGTCCACAATATGTGCCCAGATGCAAGTGTACCCTTACACTAGCTTATTATATGACTGGATTGAAGTCACACACAATAGTTACACCTCTTTGTCAAAGAGATCAAATAAAGCCATCAGCTTTACTTGATCTCTTTGACAAAGACGTGTAAGTCAATTTGCTGGCTCCATAGCATCACATGCAATTTAGAAAATCTCAATAGAACTATGGTCCATCCTCGTGATCAGCAGAAACATATGATATTGGTTAATCAAACAATACAGTCACAAAAATACTACTTAACTATAGCCAAAGCCCACCTTCTTAGCCACTCTAGAACAACACGATCGTGGACACTTCTTATCACGTCGGTCCTCATCTTGACTGCTTGTTGCTGATTCACTGTACGCTTGCTGCAAGGATGGCTGGGTCGTTAAAGGTGGTGCTGATGATACCGAGGTCTGAGGTGTTAGCGACGCTCGCGGACTACGTGGTGTTGGCGGACCATTTGGACGCTCCCGTTCTACATCACCACTAACTTGTTCGCTTTCCACTTCATCGGTGGTTATTATAACTGATGGTGTGCGAACTCGCTTGGGATTGAAAATTGTGGGTACGTCTCCATCTCTTGCCATATTTTTACTTCACTCATCCAACATCTCTATCATTTTAATTCAATCCCACAAGAATATATAAACATCAAATTGAATTTACAACGCATCTATATCAAATAATCTTAACTTGATAATGATTGTAAATGTTGTCCACATTATGCTTTCTCATTTCTATAATCTAAAATGTTTAAACAAAATTTAAAAAAAAAACTTAAATTTCCGTGGATTTCATTGTTACTCGGCCAGTGTAAGTAGTAACAAAACTAAACAAATACATTTTCCAATTCTGAAGTTCCGAACATTTTCATGATCCGCTTTCTTCATTTTCCATATTTCCTTTTGGTGATTGGTGATTTGATTGAATGACAGAGACGGAATACCTGCTCCTTTTGTAATATTTTAAATTTTAAACCATAAGTTACAAGTAATATAGCTTATATTTAATTAAAATATTATTCGGAATGACTGTAACTTCTTCTACTACTTTTTTTTATCGTGGCAATGACTACCGATCAGAGGGACTGGGGGTAGTAACAATAGAGATATTATAGATAGTAAAGCTAAAGGTTCGTACTCGGTTGTAGGACGGCGGCTAGCCATCTTGGAAAGTAGAGAGGAAACATGAGAAAGTAGTACTATCTTTGTCTGTCTGGTGTCTGTCGCAAGTCTGTGTCGCAAGCACATTGTGCGGAGAGAAATTAATGAAAAAAGAGGGACAGAAAGTACATTTGCATATAATGACAGTGATTGTCTCTTTCGACATAGACGGCCGTGACTTAGGCTGGCTTCCCTTCTCTATCCATATTATCTTTATGGTGACACTACCTCCTACAAGTGACAGCACTTATACCTTCAAGTGTTAAGTATTATGTACTATTTACGATTTCGTAAATGAAAACTATTTGTTCCTTATTAATAACTACTAACTACCTATAAATAATATAAATAATTAAATCGAGCACAATGTTTGTTACAATTTTTATTAGGTTTAAGACTTAATACAGATTTTGTTAAACCACACGAACTGAATTCGTATCTACCATTGGCAACTATGCTTCCTTTAGAATTAAATAAATGTTTTAAAGAATTTTCCAACTAAAGTATAATATTTCAATATTTCCTATATCAAAAATTAACTAATGCTACTATAGATCTTGTAAAAAAGTATTTGTCTATTCCTGCAAAACTGTGAAATGAGAATATTTCCATCTAGAGAGCAGCACCACAAGGTTCATACGTAATCCGCCAGAGGGAAATACTTACCCTACTTGAAGCATCCGGGAACCTCGCCATAGTAGTAGACATGGCGGGTATGAGCCTGGTTAAATGACGAAATAAATTTTGTTTGCTAATAAGAAACGTGTTAATTTCGTAAAAAAAAGTGTTCATACTAAAAGACTAATTAAGTTATATTGTATTAGGACAAAAATGCAGAATGTCGGACAGTCTGAAAACCGAAATATCGATAAGGTGAATGTGCAACTTGATGTGGTAAAATCGTCCACTCCTCATAGTTCGGCTTCGAGTCCGGCCAAATCTGAAACTGAAACGTATTCAGGAGCTCCTGCCAAATACATGACGGACTCTTCGGAAAGTGAGGATGACTCTGTATCCGAGGTAAAACGAGTTCTGTTTTCAGTAGAGGCGGTGGCAATAAGGGATTGTGATTATCTGTACCGCTAAATGCTGCTAGGGACATCTTGTACATGATTGTTCGTAAAATTACTTTTTGTATTGAAATTACCTTTATGTTGAAAATTTATAACAATAGCGTGCGAGAACATTACAACAAAATAATTTCCCATTCGATAATACGGTTTAAGTTGCTTGCCAAATATTCCGTAAAACGTCAGAAGACAGAAGTCATAGGTACATACATCCTACTGAGTAGTAACGCATGAAATTATATATGCCAGGTGCTCCTAGACGAAATCCAGTTGATTAATTGGAATATTTTCACATGGACCTAAAGAAAGTAAGACAAATTTCATTGTCTATTTGTGTTTTGCACAGGGTTCGTCTTACGGTGGCCATGTTTCTTGAATCACATGCATTATTTAGTGAATGCGAAGTGGTGAATATTGTTTGGATGACGTTACTACGAAATAAATGAGACAATTATATAATTTTTGTGTGTATCACAATACAAGTCTAAATATTGTGCCTAGCATAAACACGCGTATTCGCAATTGGTTATATCGTCCGTGATGATTCGCGCAAAAATGTTGGTTAATGATGAATTACAAGGACCATTGTCACAAACAATTCGCAATAAACATGTATATAAAAATGTCGAATATATTTCCTTACATATTTCTCGTTGGTGTTATAGATCTTGCTGGCTTGTTTGTGCCTTAGCAGGCCAGACCTGTTGGTAAGTTGAAGATCACAATAGTTGCAGAGAGCTTCCTCAGCATCAATAGCTGTCAGTTTGAGTGATTCTTGCCATTAACCTGCATTATGTTTGCGCAATGGCCACTTAAGTTTACTTACTTTAATTGTTTTGTTTCTAATGTCGAATGGTCCTTGTGATTCTAACATACTCTGCCAGAATTGTCATGGTGCTTCTTATCCTAAAATTCTAACCTATATTAATGTAATACCTGTTTTTAGGAGTAAAGATTGTGCTTACGCTTGCTGTCATGGTTTGATGAAACTAACCTAACCAACTAAATGTCTATGTTGACAAAGATTGAAATCATACAATTATCATCATCCCTGAAACATCCCTACGCAAACAGAACCACTGTAACATAAACTTTACCAGTAATTTTTGATAAGAGTGTAATGCTTTGTTTGGAATGTTTGTTTTGGTATAGATTTTAAAAAGTTACACATGGTGAGAATTATGTGACACAGAACGCAAGATTTTTATTCAGTTGTAATTTTTTTTTTGTTGTAGACATATTATGACAAGTACATCTGCAGATTTTCTAAATATATGTCAACATGTTCTACTATTAAGTGATACCTTAAAATATATTATCCTAGTTTAACTCAATCAAAAACATAATCACAATTTTATAGTGTTTTAGAAATAAGCAACAAATTGTTGATGTTTTATCTAATAATCAATTAAAACTTTAAGACACCCAATGGTTTAACATTACCCTTTTTTGCCACAGGTGGAAATGGAAGAAGAGGGTGGAGGTGCAGACTCATCCAAATTTTTATTATCTCATGACGATCCTGAGAGAGGAGAGGATCCTGAAATGAAGGCCAGACTAGAAACTTTATTTGAAGTAGCTGGTGAGTGATTTTTTTACAAAAAACATATATGTAAAATAGAGTATATAATATATAGATAGAAATAGTAAAATCTGTTTATATTGAACACCAACTTAATTTTACGTAATATAATACCAGGGCAAAAATTGGTCTTGATATTAAAATATTTGTATGCAAGTTTGTCTGTGGCATTATAATACTATAATAAATGTAAACCTAGGTAGTCTTTTAAAAAAGGTTTGGTTGAACAACACATTGCATTTTATGGGTTGTGAATATTGTTTATGATGTGTATGATAGTTAGTTGATGGCCTTCCATGCATAGTATACTAGACTGACACGCCACTAGACATTTAACCTGGCTTCAGCTGTGAATCACAGGCCGGATTGCTACCTTAACTAATTTTACACTGAAACCTTCCCTGACAATCATTCTATCTGTTGGTGGAAACCTCACGAAAACATGTTACGTAGAAATCAATCATATGCAGACAGACTGCTTTGGGAACTTTGTTTTATAAAATATGTAATTGAGCAATCAACTACTACAGTGGTTCTTACTTAGGATTTTAATGTACCACTCAATGACAAATGTTAAAGTCATATAATCCTTGATGCTTGTTCTCAATCAATCAATATAATAATCAATATGTGTAATCACTGTTGTAATTCATATAAATCATTATATCAACATTTTTTGAAATTCTTTTGATGGCGAACATCAGTTAAACTATTGTAGCAAATGTATATACGCTTGCTTTACAATACTGTAAAATCTGGTAAAACTATCATTCAACTTCAACAGCAATAACCTGAGTGTTTGTGTACCACATATTGTGTAATTGAAAAACACCACATTAGTAGTGTGGTCAACAGATATTTAAGCAGGTTATAGTTACTTCAATTTGTCTTAGTTAATGCAGAATGATGTATGTGCATGTTATACATAACACAGATAATATGTAATAGTGTGTGTGTACAAACATCTAATATTAATTCATTTAATATTTTGTGAAGTATGTTTAAAGTATTATTTTTGATACCAATCAGATTTTTTCTAAAAATCGCATTTCTTTAGAAGGTTTTACCTAGCTGTCACAACTTCTAACTGTGAGTTATTAGGTTTTGTTCATGCTTGTATAATTCTATGCTTTGTTCTTTCTTTTTGTTTTTTATTAAGCCAAGAAAATCCTCATGATTAATATGCCTACTGTTACTACTATCTTGTCTTTCACTTCTAGACAGGCCTCGACAATGTCCACATCCCTGAGCTCAGTCACCGGCCACTGCCCGCCTCTTAACATATTTGAAATTGCATTAATATAAATTTTAACATTGAAGCATTAGTGTAATTTTGTATGCATTTGCATATTTTAGTAGTAGTAGCTCAGAATGACAACCCTGAGTTTAAATGTTGTATTGCAAGCTACAACATCAGATTCACTATTGTTGATGTTGTTTGGGATCACAGGTTAGCAATCGTAAAATCATACATAACTTTTTTTTATTAGTAAAGATATTCGTTATTTGCATGATTTTTGAAGTACCAGCAAAAAAGTATAGTTAGGATGTATTACCAAAATGTGTTTACAAACTGATAGTGCAAGGTAAGGCAGGCTCCCTGATTTGATTTGGTTATTAATTATCCAAACTGTTCTTTTAAATATCCCTAATTCCTGAATCAATCTATTCCATTCACACACTCTTTCCAAGGTGTACAATCTCATTTGCTTGTTTCACATATTCTGGTGACTTCCCTTTCACTCATCTTTCGTAACTGTAGTGATGCCACTATTAATGATGCGATTATCAACATGACAATTGGCAGCTGGCTGTGTCATGTGAGCGAGACATATCTCCCCTGTCGTGCCGGCCCAATTCTGCTGCGGTGGCTACGTCTTGTGTGAACTATTATATAACTTACCTATTGCGGAAACTTTTTTATACGTATTGCTCACATTCCTTCCTCTATCGTGTTATTGAGCTGAAGAGGGTTGTTTCCTTGAACATGCTAATCTTAGGAATTGCTGGACGAATTTGAATAATAGATTGAGTCATATAACTCAATCTTTATCTTCAATATTTTTCTATTTGTATATAAAAATTAAGTACATATATTGATGAACACTAGACTACCAGATGAAGCACTCGATTGAAAGTGTGTATTATACTTCTAGTATTAAATATGGATTATTGTCTTGTTGCATTGGTACTCATTTACAAACAAAAAATTCGATAAAATGTGATATCTTAGGGTCTCCTAGACAATATTGGACAATAAAATGTAAGTTTTAATTTTCAAATAGATAATTATTTTATGTATTATTTTTGTATTTAGTTTTCATGCTATGTGGTGGTTTTTTATTATTTTTATTGGGTTTTTTATTATTGGGTAAAAACAGTTGAGTCTGAAAGTTAGATCTGCCACACATATCAAGGAGAGGATGGTATAGCCGTGACGCTTTTTTGCTTTCAACTTGGATGGGCCACTGCCATGTCACCAGATTATTTTATATTGAAGAGACTTATAAAGGTATATAAACACATTACAGTCTTATCATCATCATCAACTCTTATTGGTCCACTGCTTCTATTTGACCATGATAGCCAATGCATTACTCTACTAATACTAAATATACACAGATTGTAAATCCCACCTGACTGATTTTTGGCTAAACCTTGATATTCAAAAGTAGCCTCCAGTCGAGAATCGTTGGTTGTTTCTTCTGTCATATAAATTATAAACATTAAATAATTTATATGATCAGATCTTAACACAAGAAAGCCATTGCCTACAATGGTATATTGATACAATTTTTTTATGTTTTTATACTTCATAAAGGTTGGGCACTGTGTGGCACTGGTGTCATTAGATAACTTATTTAAACAAAAATTTACACTAAAAATCATTTATTTATTTATTAGCTGCGCTCTGAGGTTTCACTCGCACAAGGTTAGTTTCCAAGAAAATATTGACATAAAAAACATTAATTCAAACATAATTCAAAAGGTGTAATGATGTGGAATGATATTTAAAGTGTCTTTAAACAGGAGAAGAACTAAATTCTAAATTCAATTTGGGAATATGAGGATGGCAAAGTCTTAAAAATTAATTTAAAAAATGGTATGAACTTGAACTCAGCCCCAATTCTATATTCTGTTGCATGGTTTCGTGTGTCATGTGGCAGTAGACAGTACCGCCGTTGTACTGAAACTAACGTTAACCATAGGACATTTTAGTGAAAGTTTATTAATAATTCTCTGTTGTTATCCTTATTATATAATAAACGTGACAATAGATTTACTCATATTAGTTCCATAATAGATTTTCTATGTTACTTTAATATAACAAAGCAAGAAATGCTATTGTAAATTTATGACAAAGTTACTACTACTTCATCTATTCTGTTATTATATTATTGGATTATTATGCTTGTACCTAACAAATAATATATTTTTTTATTTTGGCTTTGTCATTCTCACACAAACGGGTTTTTACAATATTAATGTTAAGACAATACACAATACATAATCAATACACCACAAATGTGCATGTATTTAAATGTATGTGTGCATTAAAAAAAGTGGAATTTGCCTTATAAAAATGTTAGACGCCAGTCGGTGATTAGACTAGCTCAGTGACGTGTACAGCGTCACTTGCGGTCACAGACTGACACCGCAGTAGAAGGCAAATAGATTAGCGTCTGGTTCATGGCACGAGCGGGCGCATTTACTACCAGTTGCATAATACGACACTATTATATTATTCAGTTTTAAAATGTGCTAAAACACAATACAAAATATGTTATGTAGAGAAGAATTTGGCTGGGCTGTAATTTTTTTTGCCATAAATATATAGATATATTCGAAAAATACTATTATCTGCTGGCTTAGCCAATCTTAACTGATATATCGAAAAAGATATAAAATACGTATACTGTATAAAGAGGAAGTACGAAAATATTTTTATTTAAAAAGGACTGACGTTACTGCAAGACGGCTGATGTCGCAGATTATCAAAATTAATTTATTGATTTTATTTTAAAAAAATATCATATATTATCTTGTGCACTGCAATATTTTTATGTTAATCGATTTGGCAGTCTATATCTTTGTCAAATTTCATCCATATTTTTAGTTTTTGGGTGAAAGTATAAATAACGTCCCTTCGCATTTATGATATTAGAAGGATTGTCTAAGTCCGTGACATAACAATAAACGCTTGCTGCTATAACTTAGACCGTACCGAATACCCCTTACCAATAGATGAGTGAAGACTGTCGAAGCGTTCGTACGTTCGAGCGTGCACGAGCAGCGCGTAGACCAGATGTGTTTGGTGTTTACACAGTGTATAATGGCATAGCGAATTTCTGAAGTGAAACTCAGACCAGATTAATGTTGTGATTTGAAACGATATGTAATGAAAATACACGACAGTTAAATATCTCTCGAAATGAACGACGTGTTTTTGAAACTTTTATTTTTTACATATTATTTTGCCAATTGCCACCTATAGGATTGACTTAATTCTTTTGCACTCTGGACGAGGTAGGTTAAACATTAAAGATGTGCTGGGAAAGAAATAAAATAAATCTGCTCTTGAATTTTCATAGTAAGTTTCGCTTCATCTTTGAATGGCGCTTAAGCGCTTACGTGCCAGTAAAAAAAATTGCGCGTATTTTTAATGCAATTTGTTGAAAGTAAGAAACGAAGTAACGCCTTTTTAACGCTATCACACTTCATCACAATAAACCTGCTTCTCCTATTCTTTGACACAAAAACTAATGAACAGATTTGGATGAAAATTAGCACAGATAAAGGTTATTTGAATGGGAAAAAATAATGACCCCGGGTATAGAATTTATGGAGCAAACCGGAGCACATAGCAGTAGTAATTTGTCCAGGCTCACTGGCTGGCACGTTAACCCACGGTCGAAACTACTGGATGGATCAACGTGAAAGGTAGCTCTTATATCCTAAACATCGGCTAAAAAAATTAATAAAAATGAAATTTTGTCTCTGAGAGCTACAGTGATACAATAGGTATAGTTGGATTAAAGGTTAGAAGTCTTCGGTACGCTATTTTATAAATAAATAACTAGTGTTTAATCACTCTTGAAGGGATGAAGTGGGCTTTAAAAGTGTATATGGAAGTCCATAATTTTGATAATTAAAAACATGTTTGTTTAATAGCTAGGACTGGTATTTACAAATAAAATATATATTATATTTTCAAATATCAGCCAATTCCAATTAATTTCTCAGGTTTAAAATTTTCCGGAATATAATGGGATCGAAAGTTTGTATGAAACAATCGTAAGTCACCCCGGTGAAAGCGCGGGGTAGTAGAAGTAATACATGCACGTATGAAATGAACGTCAAACATTTTGTTATATTTTTTTTCGCTGATATGTTTATAATTTAGCTACTTTGGGAGTCTTCCTATATAATTTCTTACTTGCCAGATTTTATGATTCTAGGTCCACCGCAAATGCCTTATAGATTTAAGTTTTCGATCGAATCGTTCGATTTTCGTTTCGATCGATAAAAATATGAACATAAATTTATTTTGATTGCATTGACTTAGAAATAAAATTACATTGCCATGCAAGCCCGTTTCAAAAACATAAATTTAATAGGGTTCCCCCTATTAAATTTATGATTTTGAAACGGGCTTGCACACTCGTATTTAACAATTTTCTACTAAACTGTCATTTTTCACTTCAAAATTCAAAGTCTAGGAAACATGTTTCTCTATATCAAACTAAAACTACATTCGGTTGAAATGTATTTTGTGGAAATATATCGCAGAATATAAAATGTGGATGTGTTGACGATGACTAGGTATTGTGTGCCGTATTGAAGCGCGGCTGTACACCTGCAGCGTGACGACACGACACAAGCCACAAGTCGACGTGACGTCGAAACTAATTCCGCGCCACCTGAATCCATTTCAAAACTAGTCCATTCAACAAACTCTCAGACAGCCCACACAGTGCGCCCGAAACTATTGAATATTTTCGATTTATGCGAGACTTTTTTATTTGCATTGTGAGAGAAAAAGAGCACTCGGATTATCTCGTGACACGCGATTGGCGATAATTGGCACCCGACCAGAGAATAGTACATGTAATAGAATTTGTCAAAGTGAGGCAGCATCTTATAGAGAAACAAATTGTGCAAATGTGTTTTATAAGATGCTGTCTCACTTTGACAAATTGGGCCGGCACTATCGGGGAGGTGGCGAGTACCGCTAGCTTACATTGGACACGCAGTTCTTCGGTAGTAGCCAAAAGGCCCGGACTGCTCGTTTGCGTTTCCAAAGCCAAACAAATCAAACACTGTGCCAGAAGTGTCCCCCTCAGAAGAGTCAGAAAATTGACTGTCCTTTCCAATCCAGTAGCAGAGCAAGATTGTCCTCAATGATGTTTAGATCGTAGACAGAAAATAGCTTTGTTGTCTCGCAAATAATATTTTATATTTATTTATCTCTTGCACAATATAACGAACATACTCCGCAGGCACACCTGCGGAGTATAGTACATGGTACATTATAATAGTTTATGTATAGTTACCAGTGAGTATTTACTGCTATAGTATTCACGCGCATTCATTATCATCATCATCCGGTAACATTACCGCGATATCATGTTGAAGGAACACTACTGAGTAATATTACTCACTTTGGAAGCGCCCCGTCACTGATAGATCCGGGGCGTCTTAACGACGCGGTTGTTTTAGCGAGTGGTTCGCCCTTTCAAGGGCCGGAATCTGGCGCCCCACAGGGCTGAACCCAGGTCTCGTGGAAGTTCATAAAAGAGTTTTCCGTTCCGTTAAGAGTTCCCGTTAATAAAAAAAAGACTCACTTTGGGAAGAGTAATTACTCATAAATTAATAATAATAATAATTATTGTTAACATATGTAGGTACTCATAAATTACTAGTATTAACTAGTTCAAATTGCGTGTTATATTTATGTACCACAATGTTAGTACATAACTATATACTTCAAAATTCTATACATATTCAATTCGTACCAAACGGAAGACATAATATAAAACAACGTGACATCAACATAAGATTGCGAGCTCGGAGACACGTTCGTTTTTTAAGCAGAAGTAATAATTTGGCTTCGTTACGCGTGGAGGCAGAGTTCCGCCAAAAGAAACTTAGTACGGCTGGCCATACTCCGTCTCGTAAACTTATTATTATTTCCGTACTACTTTTATCACATTCTCCATAATTAACCGAAACGGCTGTCATTTGCAGTCAAAATGCTCTATTCGAGCGTTGCTATTAACCGTATTCAAAGGGACGTTTCCCTTCAAACTAGATTTATCGTCATAAATGTAGTTTTACATATATGTGGCATCACGTTAATTATAAAATAATACCTTGACGCGAAAATTAAAGTGAACTTTATTAATTAATTTCACCGCAATTAATATTTTTCTAACACTATGCACAATTAATCTTAACGTGTGTACACATGATAAATCTCACTCTCGACATGAAAACTCCAAAAAGTTACCAGCCACATTTTGTCACCGATATGAGTCATCTCCTATACCAATAAAACATGATAGTGTCTTCAGTCGATTTTATTGTTTTATAGCCGAAGGAGTTCGGAAGACATGAACAGTGTTCCGACTTATGTGAGCCTGCTCAAGCTCCCGAAATTTCTGTAAACTATTTCAGGAGTGTGAATTCAGTGAGCATTGTTATGATTACTAGCTGCGCCCTGCTGTTTCATATGTGAATGTGAATTTTCGCAATGAGAATTAGTTTGCTTTTCTAGATTGTAATCTACATCCTACATAAACATTTTTTTGTAGTATAGGGGGACAAATGAGGAATCGGAGTCTTTCAATGACTAAAGACGCCCATGAATATCAGCATAATTTTGACGATGCGTTGCCCTCCTTTTCACCTCCTCCCAATGGGCCACCGGCTACAAAGTTCCATAATTCGGCGAAACGTTTCAAGGAAAGGCAGTATTGTCCTAACGCGGGCAGCATGCAGCAGTGAGCTCGTGTCGGCAAGGCCACGATCACCCCACATTTGTACCAAATTTCATCCAAATCCATTCTGTAGTTTTCGCGCGAAAAAATAACAAACACTGTAATGTAAAAAGTAGTGTCATGGCGTATGGCAGCCGAATTGAGCCGGTACGTGTGGGGAGGTACCTCTTGTTCACATGATGCCAGCATAAAGTGACAACTGTGCGGTCGGTCGTGCATCGTGCAGTACGGAAGGGGAGGAAAGGAGGGCAACGCATCTGCATGAGAATTATGCCGATGTCTATGAGCGTCGGTAGTCGTCAAAAGAATCTGATTGCTCGTCCATATGCATTAAAAAACACATGCACTTTGGCATAAATGTATAATGTTTGCAGGAGTACGTATCGTCCTCACACAGTCAATAAGGATCCCCGATGGCGATCGTTTTAGGAAAGCGTTACCGTGTCAATGAAACGTATAAATGCGTACGCATACGCATCGGTACCGCAATAGAATTCTCGATTAATTTATTTGCGCCTACGTTCACTTTTAATTGCACGCTAGCCGGCGTACGGAGCGGGGCCGTTATTGGAACTGGATATGCCCTATCATTACACGTGACGTTCTATTTCATGTGTGCGAAGCGATGAGAAAAAAACACGCTTGCCTTACGTCCATATCTTTGTTTAAAATTGTTAATTTAAAGTCTGAAATTACCGCCCCACAGTTGCTGAATTCCATTCCCAATTTGGACCGGCATGTTGTTCTGTGAAGTCCAATTCAGCCGGTCCACCGTTCACTAAATCTAACTTGACCCTGCTTCTAATTGCTGTCGTCATCACGTGAAAGTCATACTGCAAATTTAAAAAGCTTTTTATCTGACTGTGCCAGAAGGATGTTCTTATTTATCTGACTGTGCCAGAAGGATGTTCCTATTTATCTGACTGTGCCAGAAGGATGTTCTTATTTATCTGACTGTGCCAGAAGGATGTTCTTATTTTTCGAACATGTTTTGTGTGACGTTATAAGTGCTCCATGATACAGCCTGTAGGGGCTGGACTGATTGTACCGTGCGTTGTATCGTTGTGTTTACCTTGATATTTCAAGTGACACTATACGTCCAAAATATTTATTAGCCTACTAGCAATCCGCCCCGGCTTCGCACGTGAATACATACTAAAACCTTCCTCGGGAGTTGCACTATTTCTTCGTGAAAACCACATGATTCTGTAGATTTTAAGTGTTTAATTCTACAATATGTATGAGATAATTCGTAGCATCCATCAACCAGAATAATACACGTTGACCATGTTGATGGTTTGGATTGGATCAAATTCCAACATTGAACCAATTCATCTTTGGTAGACAAGAATTCATTCGCCTCATTTATATTTTTATAAATTTTAGTTATAATTTTACTATTCTAGATTTATAAGCTAATCTATGTTAAAATGACTTTATTATCCGAACAAACAATAAAGACAGATAAATGCAATAGCATCGCCTGCAGTAACCTCCGAAATAAAACGTCATTGAGTTAGTTTTTTAAATTTTATGTTTTATTCGGTCATTAAGATTTTCGTCGCTAGCCTTCCTCAATGAATATGGTTTTATCTATTCAACAAACCTAATGAGGTATCAGTACTCAAAACCTTTATATCTTTTTATATAGATCTGCTGAGTGCTGACTCTGGTTACTATTTTTCAATGTATTTTATTATAAACAAATTCTTCAATTTGATAAGAGTTATCAACAAAAGGGAATATGGCAACACTACGTGGCACATCGCGAATTTCACAGATAAAACACATTTTTACCAATAACAGAACGTAAAATTCTTCTTTATTTTATTTCACACAGAGGTTACATTTGAGCTGCAAATTTCGTGCTCACACTAATTGTGTATGATATGATAGTCGTGTGATGGGTCAAGACTTCAGCCCCCGGGACATTATAGTTTTTGCAGTTATTCTTAGCTTCCTGTTGATAGTAATACAATGTAGGTAGGGTTATTCCGCACTCGGTTCTCACGTTTCATTGTACATTTAAACCATTTAAAATATCTATTCATTGACAGCTCTAATAATAAAAACAAAAATATGAATTCGGCTTCTAGCCGATTTGAAGCGCAAATCGACCCCATCCGTCAGAGGGTGGGGGAGGAGGCCGGCCTCCTCTGACAAGCCAAACCGAAAGACGAGCTCAACTTTCCTTATACACGTCCCGTAAAATTAAACGGCACCGTGCGCGCGCCGTCCTACTAGCGTGGGGACCGTTTCCCTCTTTTCGGTCCCAAAAATAAATCACGCCCACAAAAATTCCGGTTCGCTTCTTCCCATCTGCGGGAAAAGAGGGGGGTCTGTCCCCCTTTCGTCTACTGTCGACAAAAAAGTCTTCCGTAGACCCGACGAACTGTAGGGGCGAGGGCAACAGCGCCGCCATCAGTAATAGGTCCCTCATCGCCGCACTACTGAGGAGAGCACTGCCACTTGTCCGTAGGGATATTTCCGAAGGTGTTTTGAGACGCCACGTTACCTCGGCGTCCACAATACGTTCTCTTCGAAGATTTATTTTTATTTTCTGGTATAAATAAAAAAAAGCAAGGTGCGCGTTCAGGGCTTATACTGAGGGTGACCCACCCAACATCCTATCTCTGACAGCGCCTGATAGTAGATTGTTAGGCAAGTGGTGTATGATGAGGCCTTGTCGTTGTCTTTCGAGGTAGCTAACTACCACTTGTCTAAGAAACGTGTTTATATGTACATCTGCAGTCACTGTTTTTGATCCTATAAAACAATTGTCGCGTAATAAACTGACCTTTTGTAGAACGAAGCGACCATCATTATTCCACACTTCGACCTCTTTTCACTTTGTTTGGTTAGGTTAGGTTAGGTTAGCTCAGAAAGAAACCCCCCACTGAGCTGACTGTCTCTTGGTTTCCGGATCATAACAGTAAATCCAGCTTTAATTCCAGTATATCGAACATTGTATTTGAATCCTCTACCTTATTGAAGCATTAGGCCACTAATCAATCGACCTAGTTTTTAGGGCTTGGGTTAAATTATAAGCTATCCAACGGGCACAAAGCTCCCTGACCGATAAGCGGTTATGCAAGTTTTTGTGCACTTGACTTATACCAATTCCTAACCTTGTCGGAATCCATAGATAGGCCAGTCTTTAGTAAGTCTGTCATACGCCGCACAACAATGATAGTTATCCTCAGTCGTCGCCGTGGAAGGCGACCCCACGCAGATCATCGGTGGGATTAAAGCAACCATGTTAACACTCATTAAACCAGCTGTAAACAGTGGCACGAGATGAAGCTTTATTGTGAGAGGGCAATCGAAATCTATCATAACTTTCTTGTTACCTTCAATGACACCGAAAGTTGCACATTGCCCGAACATTGTACTATATTGTTTACAAGATGCCAGTTCTCGAGACTTTCAGTTTGACCCTTGTGGAATATAATTTTATCATGATTATTCAAATTTAATTGGGTTTATTTTTAATGGTATTATTCAGTTAGTAGTATTGATGGATTTTTTGGCTACTGGAGTGAGAATTATGATTATAACCTATTTAATATATGGAACTTAGGCAAAAATATCCATTAGCTAAGTCCATCGATAGATATAGCACAGAAAACGGACGTTATATATTGTTTTATGATTTTGTTTACGTTGAAAATGGCTACTTTGAAATCCTGAGTTAAGGTTATGTAATTATCTGGGACGCGTGGTGTGCGAGAAATATACTAGAATCCCCGTGAGCTATTGGCTTAACAGTAACAGAGAAAAGGGTGTGTTGTTGTATGGGGACAATGGCAACACAGTACAGTACAGAAACGGCCCTGTCCTATAAAAACATCGTAGGTGGATATTACTTACGTTACTTTACTTAGTACGGTTCTGATTTAAAATTTTCATTAAATAAAGGAAATATGAAAGAGTTCACCACTGTCACAATCACAATAGGAGTAGCGATAAAAAATAACTTGTGGTGAGTCTAAACCGGAAGGTGCTGATACCGATGATGATTTCAATAAGAAAAATAATGGCGTATCCACAGCTGGACGCTGCAGACTATCCTGAAGTGTGTTAAACAGTGTAAAAACAAGACGTATTTTATACTATATTTTAATAATTTCAGATAAAGATTAAAACTTCCTATTCTTTAGAATATAATCTTTTCTTTTTGGATTGGTAAAGTTTCACACTGGAAGCACATTGTCTATTTATACACGGAGATGAACAGTGGCTGCACTGGCCAGTGGGTTGATATTTCCCTATCTTTCGTTCACAAAACACTAACGTGAAGTGGTATATAGTCTGCTAATTTCATTATCCACGCAGATATTTTGTTTGCGTACAAAGTCCGCACGTCTGAAATCTGTGGTTTTGTAGAGTTCCTGAACGTTTTGTAGAGAAGTGACTCTTAATTATACTATCCACAGTCGTCAGCACTAAGTTTCACAACAAATAGACGGTTTATTCTTTATTTGAAGAGCCAGTTTGAGGTCGAAGCAGTTCGTTGTTTGTTTTTTCTACATATCTTAACATTCATTCAAATGTAGTGAACATTAGGCGAGAAGAGCACACGAGTGATGTAAAGATAGCGTTCTTTCAGTTTAATTGAATTAATTTCCCGACAAGCCGCACGATACGTGACGGCATAGCCATTATTCCCCGCAACCTGTGAACGAGCGGTACTACCTATCACTGCCTCAGTTTACCTATCATTAACTGATAACAGTAGAGAAGGAACGAAAATAAACTGATTTATGTTACAGCTGTTATTTACTAGATGTAACATTCCCGCAAGCGGCGGTCGCTCATTTAACATTCCTTTAAAGGTAGGTCTTCTAGTAATTAATACGAAGTTCCAGCAGTTTACCGACATGGGATGATGATGATGAGTCGAGCAATTATTACAAGAAACGATTAGTAGAAAGCGAAGTAATTTATTCAATGTCATTCAACGTCAAGAAATTCTTTTAGCATAAATCAGGTTTTTACTCGAGACGTTGAGTACTTATTACCTATTCAAATTATAGTAAAGTAGCACTTGCCTCCGAATTGCTACGCTATCGTTTAATGTTTTAGTACTTATTCTTTACACGGTTCCTAGCGAGCGACACGTTAAAATATAGTAATGTTGAAGGCAACCCTTGTTTGGCAGTCGGGTCATATCCTTGAAAGAGATTTTGTCAAAATTTAAGCTGAATCAACGAAGAAAGTAAAACAAATTGCGTACACCAGCACTGACACTTCCACAACGGGTACCGGCAGTGTCCGCGAGTTCCGCCGCGTAAAATCTATCCCAGGAGAACAGCTTACTCTATTGGCGATGAAAATTATACTTAATGTTGTTCCAGATTTTACACAGAAGATATCTGTGGCAAATTTCATCCAAACCGTTTAGACGTTTCCGATGTCAAGTGGAACTCACGCTTGACCGATTTTTGTTTTGTCACTTGATGGTAGAAGACGTCGCATGACGCTCAAGCACCACCACGTGCGGATGCATTGGATTCAGTAACCCGATGACCTGCGATAGAATGTAACCGTTTGTATCAACCTTCATCGGTCCGATGCTGAACATTAGTTGGATTCAGTGAAGGCCAAGACGGCCCATCTTGTCCTGTTGACATGGCGACGTGTATGTTATGACGCAGCACGTTCCCTCACCGTATCCGATAGTTGTATGGTAAAATGCGCGATAAGGGTTATCAGGTCTAATCTCAAATTTAATCGCGCGTGAATAGTGTACACCTAAACACCCCATTGCACGAATTATATTTAACTCTATTCCTCCTACTCGTGTAAGGCTCTCGCGACTACATTTAAAAACTGTTAAAAACAAAAATGATGAAGTCTACGTTACGGTACGCACACACCTGCTTCTCACATTTTTTCATACTCGCGCCTTAAGTCGTTCATATGAAGTAAATTTCATAAAACTGCTTATGGATACTCGTGTTTACAGTCTACACAACATGTCAGCTACCCGGACAGTCCACTGCCGAGCTATGGGCACATGCCACTTGTTCAATGAACGCCATCAGTTAGATTGTAGAACAGACACCTAGGTCTACACCATTACAATTAGCAACAATTATTGTAGGATTTAGACCTCCCCTTGGGTCTACCTCTTTCTCCATATGTGTACAAAAGTAAGTATATGTAACTATTTATTTATCAAATAGATACGTAGAAGCATTTCGCTTGTAACAGCTAACTGTGGCAACATAGTCCAGTGACGAAGGGCACCTAGCGTCACACATCTGCGCTCAGGTACTTCTCACCAACCGTGGTAAAGCTTAAAGCAAGCGCGGAGGGGTGAAGAGCAAACGGGAAGCAGATCGCATTCCAGAGCACACTGATATCTTAACCGAGTTGTGCAGGGGAGCTGGGCGCGTGGGGGGGAGGCGTACTGGTTATCTAACTTACAAAGCGTACTACGAGACAAGGACGGAGTGGTGTAAATCGATTAAGTTTCATATGTCACGGGTTCGATAGAGGTGGTAAGGTATAGTGGAACCAAATTAAGCCGCCACTACCGCAGAAGCACACCCGCTACTCGTGCCTTCATGCATCACAACACATTTTCCCGCACTTTGTTTCTTATGTTACTTTATGTTTTTTTCGGGACCAGCATCGGTTTGCTCACTACGCACTGGTGTGGTGGTGCTACAATGGTGTGGCGAGAAGCCCATTGCGTCTGAAGCGGCCACGAACGGGGTAACACCTCCCGCCCGCATGAAGCAAACGGAAAGAGACCTTAAGAGTGGCTAAAACAAAAGGGAGCAGGAATAACGGAAACGCAATGCATTGGTTCTGCGAATGCTTATAGGCGTCGGCTCACAAGTAATCAATTAGCACGTCTATATGTCCTCTGCTCTGAACAAGGACAACAATACGCAGCGTGCTGATGATGATAACATGTTGATGTTTAATTTTGATTATGTCCACAACTATAACTCGATTTTGGAGTTCGTTGAACTCTGTCCAGTTAAAACGCACAATAGGTTGTAGTTAAACCGGTTGGTGGGCCATGTGCAGTCGGAAAGGATGGCAGAATAGCCCTCAGCGGATGAATCAATTAATGGACATAACATATTTTTTTATTGCCAAGGGATTAAACGAGCAGTCGGGTCATCTGATGCCATGCGAAGAGTGTCGTCCATAGACACCCGTGCACCGGAGGTTACTCAGGCGACACGACCTGTAGGTAGACGTTAGGTACCTTCGTGATTCGAGCGGCCAATAGGGAGATGGGTTGAAGCAGTGCCCTACTTATCACACGCATCTGTATAAGTTTCGGTTGTGCAGGTGTTCATAGATGTCAGTAACTCTAAGATCGATTGCTTTACCGCGCTATGCACCTAATAGAAAATGTCTTAAGATAACGTAGACTTTCTGTGCTAGCTTGGTTTTGAAACTTGAATAAAAACAATAAATTGAAATTGGCGGTCTTGACATTTACGACGAGTCGTGGTCTTCGGTAGGAGGCGCGCAGTAGTCGATAGCTGTTAGTGACGAGCCACTAGCGGTAGGCAACGTGCTGAGATATTCACACATGTTGTCTATTCACGCCGTACGCGAGTCTGCGAGCCGAGGAGCGCGGAGCGCAGATAGAGTGGTGGGTAAGGATCGTGATATGCGGCACTTCGTTATCTCTGCATATCCCAATAGGCAGCTGGCTTGAAGATGTGTTGTTGTTATTCATCATTCCAAATGTTTGAAATGGGTTACACAGTCTAATCGAACACGTACTTACCCTTACAGAACTCGTTGCTCGTTTCAAGTATCTAAATACTATGCATGCTTATTAGTGGTACGCTGAGATATACATTGCTATTGTGTGCGACAGGACACATTCTTCAAATAGGATTGTCAATCGCATGCAGTCAAGCAAGATTATACTAAGAATTAGCCGTCCGTCTCGGCTTCGTATGGATATTTCACTTAATATTGCAAAAAATTATTGGTTTACAAAATATAAAAACTACAAACTCATGGTAATGATGATTCAGTGTCATGATAATGACAATTAATTCAATTTATGACAGATCAAGATCTGTCGCGACAGCTAAGTTGACAATAATTTCTGTAGCGAAATATCAGTTTGATATTTTTATCACAACACATTATCGAAGTTTCATGACGATCAAAACGTTTTAGAGAATATGAAAATATCCTATATAATATCTTATTGTTCGTCACAAATAATTGAACATTGTAATTGTATAAATCGGTCTAGTAGTTTCAGAGCTTATTCAATGCAAACAAGTAAACAATCAATTGTTTCCTCTTTATAATATTACTATAGATTTTGTCAATCAAGAAGTAGCTCGTAAACAAATCGCCATAGACATGGAACAGGTTGAACAATGTAGTTCGGATTTCGGAGCAGCGCTATCAGTCGAATAAGTCGATTACAACAGAAGCAATATTGAGTAGAGCGATTCGTCTCAAACTTCAGTTTTGCTGTTTTATGCGTGATATTCGTGGCTTTTGTATTGGGTAAGGGGAGACGAACGAACAATAAATAGCCTTTTGGTGACCATTGACTCCCCATTAACATCCGCACATATAATGGCTACGCAGAACTGTTGCCGTTGGAATGCGGAGTTGTAAATATGGTCGCTAAGGCCATCGGTTAAGATAATTTTAATAAGCGTGTTTTGGGCTGTGTAGTTTAAATAGATTTTCCTCTGGCCTTCACAATTAGAGCGATCGCATCTCCGAATGAGATTCATTCAGATGTAGCAATGTACGAGCACAATTTATTATCTAATTCATTATGTATGAGGATTGTAGGTACGGTGTGTGCGGGTGGGTACTCTTACTGCAAGCTGTGTCGTCTGTGCGTAGCAGATTGAGAAATTACTTAAGAGTACGCGCTGTAACTGCATTACAGCTGAACCGGACCGGGTCCACCGGGTAAGTAGGTACTCGGTACTCTCTGGTACCTCTTGCTCACATGATATGGCTTCGATGCTCACGCAGTCTGCTACATAGTGTGCATGTATTCCTGTAATGTGTGGTCTAGTCTCCGGTTGTGTAACTCGACTGATCTATGTGCATTATCCCTTTGGCGATGCCGCGGCGGTGCTGGTCCCTTTCTCTCCACCGCAGCATAGACTCTATCGCTTACAAAATTATGTGGAAATTTTGTTGCATTATTGTAATTGCGATTGCGTAACTTCGGAACGGCTTTAACTATTAAGGTCGAATGCTTCTATAATAATATTATTGATTTGTCAGCCATGCTTTACACTTCACATGTTTGCGGACTTCCGATAGCCCGCGGGCTCTGTAACAAAGAAAATTCACAAATGTAATGTAAACCTACCTAGTTGTTTAAATATACTTTTCTGTTGCAAATGAGGGCAAATTACTAGTGGACGTCCTTGGGACTAAGTGACTAATAACTCTATACGTTGGCCCCCTTTATCGGAATTACCTCCGTAAGATATCGAAAATCTCGCGAACACATCCGTGACTTCTCATAAAAACTCGCGTGAAATCACGGCTAGTCGTCCCCGTTGGTTCCGGCCCAATTCGGCTGATACAGCAATGTAGCAGCTTCCTAGACTTGTTCTACTACTTTGGCTCGCTCAACAGCTACAAAACCGCGGCGGCAGTGATAAGAAACTTATCGTCAAAATGTATGTTAAATCCCAAGCTTTAACGATCATGCAAATCATTTTGTTAAAATTTCTTAGCGAAATGCGCGTCGGCCAGGCTGTTTACTACTGTTTACGTAGTTATTTGCGGCGTCCTCCGCTTCAAGAACAATTTTATACGTCGATACATTTAAAGGCCGGACCAGTCTCGGTGAAAGATATCCGAGAAACGCTGACGACGCACTACTGCAGATTACAGCAGTGTGCACACAGTTCTTGATATAAGCAGATGATAATGATAAATCGTCGTTTGTTAAAAAATATTTGGACAGTATCAAATGGGGTCGGTCTTTACATAAGGCGAGAGCTCAGCGCGCGTACCTGGACTTCCGCTCTAGAGAGCCGATACTAATCCGTTGAACACATGTGGATGACGGTTTCAGTCACTGCGAAGACGTTGTCGATCGACACCGCCTGTCGCCCACCCTTGTTAGACGTTGACCTATTTTTTGAAGCCATCAGTGACACCGTGTCTAGCATGGGTACTTGTGACGACGACATATTGTTAGGCGACTTTAACATCAATCTTTTAAATAAAAACGAGTCCAAAACTAAGAAATGTTTGGATTTTTTTTAATGTTTTAATCTGTCTCAAATAATTTCCGAACCTACGCATTTTACACAGTCGAGCGAGACGCTGATCGACTTCATTTGTACCAAACTCCCGGCCAAACTACACAGCAGTAGAGGCTTTTCGTGTCTTGCACGGCCATTGCGTTATTATCGCGGAGTTTTGTAAAAGCACAGAAAATGTTCGCCTACCGTTATTACATACTGACCCGTCAAATATATATGTAAAGAACAGTTTTGCAACGACCCCTGCCAAATTCCTTGGAACGACTCTGTAACTGTGGGTAGTGTAGATGATATGGTTCATAAGTTCAGTCGTAGAGGCATAACATTATATGATAACCATGGTCCCATCAAAACACTTTCAATTAAAGAACCTTCATATCCCTCCCTTGTAACAGATGTAATCGAAATAATGATAAGCTACAGGATCATGCATTGGCAGCATATCGTAAAAATAAGTCTAATTCTAAATTAATATATTACAAAGAGTTATAATCACTAGTAATAAAGTCCCTATACAATGAAGAAGTTGCATACTTTCGGTATAATGTTAATAATAAAATTAAAGACCCAAAACTTTTGTGGAATAATTTAAAATCCTCTATCATATCTAAAAAACATAATCAAGACCTTTAGTCCCATTTCACAGACCCGAATAAAACAAACAATCATTTTTTCAATGTCCCAGGAAATCTGACAAGTAACTTATCAACCCTAACCTTCTTTGAATTTAACCGTCTTAGTTCCTCTTGTGTTAAAATTGAATCTGTGAGGATTACTGATGTAACTCAAATTATGTATAAACTTAAATCTAACGTTCAACTCTAACCTTAAACTCAAATTATGTATAAACTTAAATCATATTACATTGAGTATGTTAATGTCGACAATTCCTCTATACTCTTGATGCTATTACTGGAATAATAAACTGCTCGATAGTGACATCTACATTTCCCGATCTGTGGAAAATTGCTGTTGTGCGTCCGTTGCCTAAAAACGATAGTCATCTTAGGCCTGTTAGCATCTTGCCATGCATTTCAAAAATATTGGAAAAAGTTGTTTGCCACCAGCTGACGCATTTTATAGACCAACAATATATTACCACTGTTACACTGTTCATTCTGGTTTTAGAAGGCGACGAATTACAGCCACTGCTTTGTTGGACGTGAACAGTTAGTTGCAACTTTTGTCCTCTCTAAACTGTTGTGACACGGTGTACGGACCTCGCTTATTAGCTCCAACGGCAAAGCTAACGCAGAGGGTTCAAAACTCTTGCGATCGTTTTTGTTACTCAATACCATTTTGAGCGCATGTCACGACGTCTTTTAATTCGCACTCAATTCTTAAAATAAAATCGCGTCGCAAACATCAC
This sequence comes from Eumaeus atala, assembly GCA_017140195.1. Classification (NCBI taxonomy): domain Eukaryota; kingdom Metazoa; phylum Arthropoda; class Insecta; order Lepidoptera; family Lycaenidae; genus Eumaeus; species Eumaeus atala. The sequence goes on from JAFELO010000992.1 coordinate 568,394, forward strand.
CTTGGGCGTGTACTGTTTGGAGTTGTGAAGTACAAAGAACCACCATACTTGTATGACAGACTAGGTCCACCGCACGCAGGGAGTGCTCGCAGCAGCTTGCAACGCACCCACTTAACACCGCTGCCTTTAGGGGTAGCTTTCGCTACGCAGCTGCAAAAGTGTGAAACAATCTGCCACCACCAATAAGAGCACTCAGCACTCTACAGACTTTTAGCCGACTCCTAAAAGATTTTCTTTTCAACGGAGGATGGATGTAGCCGGGACTACATCCATCATATAGAAATATGCCTATATATGTATGTATTATGTATATGTGTGTATGTGAATATTATGTGTACCTTTGTAAATTTATTACTTCCAATTGTTTTGTACTATACTTTAATTAATTTTAACTATTTAGTAACATTCTTGTTTTGTTTGTTTTTTTATTATTATTCTAGTGAATTTTGAATGCTCAGCAGCTGTGACGCACTCGATGGATGGTTTGGTTGAAAACCGGTGTCAGAGACCTTGTTTATCATGTTCGTCTGACTTATGCCCAACTAAACCAATTTGGCGCATCCGAGAGGCACATATATATTAGTATGTGAACGTCTTTTCTTTCTTTCTTTGTATTTGGCAATAGATTCAATCGTTTGTAAACATTTTAATTTATTAACGGCTCTTGACCATTCTGTCTAATGTCTATGTGTCTATGGTTCTTTGAGGCGTTGAGATGCACAACATTTTCGTAATTTAATACGTTTTATGTCTGTCTTATGGGCTCCTGAAATGAATGAGGATATTTCGCCGGTGAGGCTCATATTCGTACATCCTGGTTACCACCAATAGATAATATGTTTACTTGAGTATCTAATGGAAGTTTGATACTGTTAACTCCGTATTTGAACTAGCACTAGCAGTAGCCTATCCGGGGTGGATGCGATCGGCAGGAAATCGGCCGTCTTGGCGTACGTTGAAAGATCACTATGCCTGTCAGTAAACCAACAAAGCTGATGATAAAGCTGAAGTTTAACTAATGTATGTCGTGTGATGTATTACAGGCATCAGCAAGCTGTCAGCGGGCGAGGGCAAACACCTAGCGGACCCCGAAGTGCTGCGGCGGCTGACGTCGTCCGTGTCGTGTGCGCTGGACGAGGCGGCCGCGGCTCTCACGCGCATGCGCAGCGACCAGCCGCCCCCACACCACAGGCACCACCACCAGGACAAACCGTACGTATATACGCGCACACGCAGCGGAGCCAACCATCAGTCTGTAGTGTATACTGAGACACAATCACAACATACATACTCATACCGAGGTTGTTAGTACAACTACGTACACACACATGTACAACAAGACCTATTATAACAACCACTAAGACAAATTGCGACACGTAGCAGATACACACTAGCCAATAAACAATACAATTTGATTACAATATTTGTGCACTGGACGCTGATGACGCGCTGTACGTATTGTGCATCCAAACCTTGTCAAGACTAGCGTGCGTAGAGGGATCCGTGGAGAAGCCCGAGACGGGTCCGTTTTCAGAGGTGCACAAATAGTCTATTACTTGAAAAGAGATAAGTGCCAATAAACGCAACAATACTTACACTTTTGATATTATTACATAATATAATATTCGTGGAGATTTTATTTTATGATGAAAACTCGAGATTGAGTCTACAATGGTGCTTCTCAGGTCGATTCTGGTCGAGTATACTCTCGGATTGACCTGATCGAGGTTCTACGACTATGATTGTTGAAGCTTTGATCTTATCTGATTTAACTGATCTAATTGATAGCCAGCAGGGTAATAGAAGAATTGTGACCGAGCATTGTTTACAGCACACAATGCGGCTCTATCGCGACGGGTACGACGCCGACGCTGCCGGCTGCAGGTGGGGCGGGGGGCGTGGGCGGTGAAGGCGCGCCTTCCCTGGCGGAAGCGTGTTCGGACGGCGACGTGGGCACGGTGCGCAAGCTGCTGACGGAGGGGCGCTCCGTGCACGAGACGACCGAAGAGGGCGACTCGCTGTTGTCACTCGCCTGCTCCGCGGGTTACTATGAGCTGGCGCAGGTGCTGCTCGCCATGCACGCCAGCGTCGAGGATAGGGGCATCAAAGTGAGCAAAAGAACAAGCATAAACGGTGTTTATTATAATTAAGGCGGAAATTTGACCTGACGGTTATTAGTTCCGTTCATAAAAATTAGTTCAACTAATACCTATTAGTATGTACTTTTTTAATTTTCGCTCTTAACATATTTTTTCTTTCTTATTGTTTAACTTGGTATAAGTGCTCTAAGAGCAGAATGTATGCTCAGGTACTGATATAACAATAGACACGGCCGGAGACAAACCACGAGCGCAGGACCGAAGATCGAACACACTTTCCGAAGCATCGTTCGTTCTCACCGCTAATTTGTAATGTAAAGAGAAATATTTTGTCGGTACCGTCCCATTCTATTGGTACTGATAGGCTTTAGTCTAAAAATGATAACCAATATACTTGAAACAATTGCGCAAACATTAGTTCCTTACTCCGGACTGTTATGTAGAAATTGAAAAATCCCAATAACTTCTATTCTTATTAATTATACATATACATTAAGTGTTATATGTTTGTTAATTACCCACTATCAATATCGCCAGGGCGACTGCACCCCGCTAATGGAAGCGGCGAGCACGGGGCACGTGGACATAGTCCGGCTGCTGGTGGCACATGGCGCGGACGTGAACGCCGTGTCGGGCTCCGGCAACACGCCGCTCATGTACGCGTGCGCCGGCGGGCATGAGGAGTGCGTGCGCGCGCTGCTCGACAACGGCGCTAATGTCGAGGACCACAATGAAAACGGCCACACGCCGCTCATGGAAGTACGTATACATCTACGTGCATAACGACGTTCACAAGCCGCTCATAAACGGAAAATTGTTGTATTTTCCATACTACGAAACAACTTTTTGACTTATTGGTTTAAAATTCATTTAAGAAAAAAAGTTAAATACTTCGCCTACTTTTGAATACTGTAAATGGTTAGTAACGAGTATCAATATATGGCAGGCAGCGTCGGCGGGGCACGTTGGCGTGGCTAAGATCCTGCTGGAGCACGGCGCGGGCATCAACACGCACTCCAACGAATTCAAGGAGTCGGCGCTCACACTCGCCTGCTACAAAGGCCACCTCGACATGGTGCGCTTCCTACTGGCCGCCGGTGCCGACCGCGAGCACAAGACCGACGAGATGCACACCGCGCTCATGGAGGCCAGCATGGACGGCCACGTCGAGGTGGCGCGGCTGCTGCTCGACTCGGGCGCGCAGGTAAATGTACTGTCCACTTTATATACTACCGCCCACTACCAGCCGCCCCGCCCCTACACGCTCCACCCGCTCCACTTGCACCGCCCTATCACCGGCTCCGTCTACTCCACCTTAGCACCGTAATAAATGTATTAATCTTATTACCCAGCAGGCTGTCGGTGCCAGTAAGAGTTTCATTTTAACCCGACTGCGTCTAAAGAGTAATGTTTTTGGAGTCTTTTTGTTTGTTAGTGAGGAAGAGGTAGGGCTATGCTTCATGGTAGAGGGCAGCACCATGCGTAATGCTTGACACTATAACCTCCTATGCAACGGAATTAGGCCGGCACGACCGGGGATTGAAAAAATGTAGATTTCCGCCCTCCTACAGCGTAAACGCCTTGATGAATTTTCGATGGCTTATGGGTTCGCGTTAGATTAGTATTGATAGCGTAAGTGGTAAGAGGTGACTAAGTAAATAAAAAGAAAATTTCTGAAGTTCAAATATTTTTTATTACCTAACACATCAAGTAAGAAACCAAAATGTACAGTTTTCAATGACTATTCCAAAAATATGTACAACCAGTAGTTTTTAATAACTGGCAACTAGTATAAAATAAAAATATACAGTATATATGTAAGAACAGAAACACGGCTGCTAATTAAAAAGAAAAAGCAAGGCTTTTCTATAGTCAGGACACATTTAAAATCTTGGAATAAATGTACTTGAAAAAATAATTGATTTTTTATTATTATTGAAATGCTTACTGTGTTGGGCACTCTGATTAGTTAACTTAGAACGGGCAAAACATAAAAACAACTAACTTTACATCTGCTTAAACCTAGCCGCAAGCCCCACCCTAATCACTTTCTGTCACCTTCATCCTGTCTTATATTCACATGCCTTCCATTTTAACCCATTAGTGTTTAAAAAGTTGATTATATTTTTTGTTGCATTGTACATTGACTTTCATAGATAGTAAATAGATATAGATAACATGTATGATATAACATGTATGATTTTTTTTCACAGTTAATGGCTAAAATAGCCGAACGGAATATCGAGACTCGAAACGTCATTTGTGGAATAGGTTCTAGATCTAGCAGTGGATGGATAAGGGAGCAATGTTCATTATTTTAATATTTTCTTAAAGATTTAACCAAACTAATTATATACTTCGTATTTTATTATTTGTCCACTATTCGAAATTGTGCAAGTAGCAAGTTGTCCGTCGATGTGTACAGGTGAACATGCCAACGGACAGCTTCGAGTCACCGCTGACGCTGGCGGCATGTGGCGGCCACGTGGAGCTGGCGATGCTACTGCTGGAGCGCGGCGCCAACATCGAGGAGGTCAATGATGAGGGCTACACGCCGCTCATGGAGGCTGCTAGAGAAGGTGAGGGAGGAGCAGTAGGCAGGTAGGTGCCTGTGAGTTGCAGGGAACGAAGGTCACACTCGCCGTTCGTTTCGTGAGAGCAATGTGGCCCATTAAGGGGATAGTATAAAGGAGAACAACACATCTACTCGGTTGCGGATATGGACATCGATAGCTACAAAAAAACTACTCATTTGTTCTCCCTAAGCAATAAAAAACATGATTTAATCAATGGAACAAAAACCTTCACATTTCAAGGAGACACTTAGAAACGTGTACATTGTGATCAGGTCACGAGGAGATGGTAGCGCTGCTGCTGGGCCAGCGCGCGTCCATCAACGCGCAAACGGACGAGACGCAGGAGACGGCGTTGACGCTGGCATGCTGTGGTGGCTTCCTCGAGGTGGCTGACTTCCTCATCAAGGCTGGCGCCGACCTGGAGCTTGGCGCCTCAACGCCGCTCATGGAGGCCTCGCAGGAGGGGCATCTGGAGCTCGTGCGGTAGGTGCTAGCCGTCACGCAAAATGCGGAACAGAACCAAATATTTTTCAATTGTGTTCAGTTATTAACGATAGGTATTAATACCAATGCACAGCATGACGTAAAACACTCAGTTTAATGACACCGAGGGTTATTTGGATCATACGACATCAGAAAATACATTCCTTTTTAGATTGTTTATGTGGCTTTCTGGGGCATACAATTAGACAGCATAACTACATTACGCTAAAATTCAGTTAGGCTACATTCTAGCAGCCTGGAATGTGCTACTTAGCTTATGAGTACGTTGGCACAGGTACCTGCTAGGCGCGGGCGCGGACGTGAGTGCGACGACACAGACGGGCGACACGGCACTAACGTACGCTTGCGAGAATGGACACACGGACGTGGCCGACGTGTTGCTGCGCGCCGCCGCCGCGCTCGAGCATGAGAGCGAAGGGGGCCGCACGCCGCTCATGAAAGCCTGCCGTGCCGGACACCTGTGCACCGTGCAGTTCCTCGTCGGCAAGGTAATCACGAAATACCGATAAGTAAAAAATAGGTTTCAAGAAACAAAAAGTAATAACTATACTACTAAGTTATATAAAAGAGAACAAAAAAATGGGTGTGTCTAACTGATATAAAAAAACAAGAAAAATAACTACAAATACTGCCTTGTGTGAAGGAGGGCTAAAAGTGGTTAAATTCAAGTGAAAAGAAAATCATTATAACATTTACTCCCATGGCTCAGTGACTCGAAAGTGGGTCTTTGCTGTGGAGAGCCACCCATTTATTAGCGTGCTTTTCTTAGCATAAATGTGGTTCTTCCAAGTCATATTCGAGCTCTTGGTATATCATAATAACACATAGTAATAATTTATTTATTTTAGGGCGCGGACGTGAACCGCATGACCGCGAATAGTGAGCACACGCCGCTCTCGCTGGCGTGCGCGGGCGGGCACGCGGACGTGGTGAAGTTCCTGTTGGCGTGCGACGCAGACCCGTTCCGCAAGCTCAAGGACAACTCCAGCACACTCATCGAGGCAGCCAAGGGTGGCCACACCGCTGTCGTTCAGCTGCTGCTCGACTACCCCCACTCCGTCATGTTGCCCAGAGGTATACACACAGACACACGCTGCCAGCAATGATTCCCACTTACTGCCGACAATGTGAGAGGCAGCAAATACTGAAGTAGTTATAGTCTATTAAGAATTTTTAGTGTCATCCCTTAACTACAGCAATCGAAGTCCAAAGAATGTATATGCATATAAAAATTGAGAAAATATTATTCACGCTTAGAGTATATCTGTACTTCGCTGCTATACATTAAAACATTAGTCTCCTGAAGTATAAGGTAAACAAAAATGAACTACACAATGTATTGTTAAAATATCGTCACGCAATAGTGTCCTTTAGCGATTTTATAATTAACATAACTGTCTCATACATATTGGGTTTGTTTTACAATAACGCCTACTTGTGGCAGGTAACACGGGCGCCGAGGAGAGCGACGGTCTGAGCTCTGAGCAGGCGGCGGCGCTGGGGCTCGCGCACGCGCCTGCGCCCATCGTGTTCGAGGGTCGACACGACCTGCTGCCCGACCATCCACCGCACCCGCAGCACCCCCCGCACCCGCAACACCCCCACCTGCATGTGCATCCCCAACCGACAATAGAGCCCAAGCCGGAGCTACCGCCGTACATCGCCAAATCCTTACTGAATGGTTAGTAATATAGATTCAGTACTTGCTACATTGACTATATGCGCGCTTGGCGTCGATGACGTCATACTGGCACAGTTACAGTAACTTACTAAAAGCTACCACAAAAGATGATTTTATTGTGTACATTCATTGATATTTTTAACAAGTTTAACTTCATATTATTGTTGACATTGACAGTGTACTGTTTCGTCAATGTATATTATGTGGACATTAAAATCGATAAATATTATGATTGAAGCGACCGATGTCCCTGAATTAAGGAAACAACTCAAGAAATCATAACCACTGGGCGTCATGTACTAAACTTAAAAACTATATTGCAGACACAGCAGTGTGCCCTGCACTAATTCTTAATCTAACGTACTTCTAACGTCCTACGAAGGTAAATCGGCCTTGCCTGGCCTATTTCAATGCGAGGAAGATGCAATTATTCACAGAAATAAATAGTCATTGGCAGTACTATAAACAGATTGTCAGTTGGATTATCGCGGGCCCACTGAAATATTATGTGATGTAGGTTTCATGCTGGGCCTAACGTACGACCACAAAGCGCGCGCGGCGGCGGACGCGGCAGGCGCGCTGGGCGATGGCGTGGGCGCGGCGCCGGCGGCGGGCAAGCACAAGTGTGCGCGCAAGCAGCGGCCCGCCGCGCCTCACTCCGACCACCATCTGCCGCCGCCGCCCGACATATGTGACGACCCGGTAAGTACAAATCATCAAAAAAGCGACAGCTGGGTTATGAGACGAGATCCGAATCGGGCCGGCACGACCTGGGTGCTCCGTAGCCCTCGCTTAACCAACCACGCAGCACAGACTAACTTACACTTTTAAGTTAAAAAATAACAATTATCCAAGATATTTTTGTGTTGACATAATGCTATAACTAATAGGACCGGAGTTACACGGGTGAAACCGCGGGGTGATGTTAGTTGGAAAATAACTGATGGTTCACGTTCTCTTGTAACAAAATATGCAACCAAATTAGCATTTGTAAATTCGTCAAAACAAGGTGGTTACAACATTATATGTAATACACATTCCTTTAATTTGATGCATTTTTAAATATGTCCTAAAACTATAAAATCGCCTTACAAAGACAAAAAGATTCTAATGATCTAACCACATTTCAGAGACCTGATGTGTTTGGTGGACAGCAGATTGACTCAATGCCAGAGACTGAAAGAAGTATTCTCGAATTAGCAGATGATTCAGGTACTGTTCAACATGAACATTTTATATTGTGTTTGATACTGTGACGGCGGCAGAGGCTCGTGACGTGCGCTCTCTGCTCTGTGGGGAGCCTTCGTCGAGCAGTGGACGTCTCCTGCCTGCCGACAATGATGATGATTGTTTAGTTTGTTTCTGACTCCTATATAAAAAAGGCGACTTCGTTTTTTGCGAAATAGGTGCCTTATATTATAATATAAATAATTCAATCTGCACATTGCAGAAAAGAAATAAAAAAAGGATGTCTTTATCGTAATGTATTTTCGTTTCATCGAGTTTCAGACCACAATTCTAAAAATAGATTCACTTTAAAATCATACACGGAGAGTGTATGGATACATGTGTGAAACATAATACACATAAAGCTGGGTTGGGAGAGTCCCACTTTTCCATTCCTGTTGCTAAAACTGGTCAGTATATAGGGGTGTCGGACTTATGTGTCTCTTCTTACAGATGCCTCCCTGTATCCGCCTGCTACACCGCCATATCCCCCACCACAGCAAATATTCCCAGTGCAACAACTAGCCACTAGCTTAAACCAGGTGCTTGTCATTTTTATATCTATAAAGTCATATTGCTGACACATTTTATACAATTTTATGAGAAAATTTATACGGGGATCTGTCAAAGTCTGGCCAAAAAGTGTCGCCACATTCAATCCTCATTTAGTTTTTTGTTAGATGTTTTGCTCCGACTAAGACTCGTGTTTGATTATTAGCTATTCCAAAAACATATCATAGAATCTGTATAATTATTTTGAAATGAAAAAGGAAATTACTGCACAGAGGCATGTAAAATTGCAATGAGGATGGTAGAAAACATTAGCAATATCTGTTGCAGATTAAGTACTTTAATGGGGATGAAATGGATATTCATACATCAAAGTAGTATATCGAAAAAGATATTTGTCAGAATAGCGGCAGTGAGGTGGCGCAATTATGCTGATGTTCGTGGGCGTCGGTAGTCGTTAAAAGGCTACGATTTCTTGTTTGTCCCTCTATACTATAAAAAAATCGGAAGCAAAATATGATGATGAGTTTTACAATACATTGGTCGATACGGGTGACTGTGCATATAGATTATGGTTTGAAATAAAAGCCATCTTGTCGTTCTGTGATGGAGGTCTATACTTAAGTAGTAAGGATTCAGTTTGCCTGGCTCTTGTCAGAACCTTTGGACTAACCTTGATACAGTCAATACAATAGAAACTAATCCAATGCCTTATCCATGAGATATAATTAAAGCGAAGTGTACAATATGTAGATGATGTCACAGTTGCAAGAGAAAGTGTGGTCTAGAGCGACTCGTAAGTGCCCCAAGTCTGGTTGCAAATTTCTGCTTATGGACGCCTTGCAGTGGCTGGGCGGAGATGTTAGTATTGTAACTGTGGTAAAATAAATAAATCAAGTAGAATATGAGTTTTGGTAATAGGAACAATAAATACTTGCTACTGGTTTAGCTGAAACTTTTTGTTCATTTTATTAATGTATAACATTTTAGCTACAGAAATACACTCTTACAGCATTTATCGTAGTTTAATTATTTAACTAGCGCAACAATCCAGAAGCTTTACAGCAATCGTGGTCACGGGTGGACTGGACTTAGATAAACCGCGATAAAATCCGTAAAAGTAGTTTTATTGTAATGAGTAACATTCGCATAAACCTAAGACACAAATAATATACACTTTTAATAAACTGCAGTGTAATTATTTTTATATCTTTCGATTTGTAGTGATGCTTTCACTATTGCTATTTATGTATATTTAAAAAATAAAATATAGTGTGTAAGAAAACAAACATAATATTAATTGATATGCATTTTTTATAGGATCATTTCGTATTACCAAAATATATTAGAATGTTTGTTAAAAACCCATTACGTCCACTAGAGTACAATAATTTACTAACAATACACTAAAGATGAGTAGTGATGTAGCTGATGCTCAGAAGTGTACACAATAGTCTCATCGCTGTAAGATGATATGCGTGACTGTTCTCACTGTCCAATTGATGACCCAGTGTCTTTTCTTCTCCTCGTTAATTGTAAGAAAATTACGTAAATGTAACGTCGATTTGCCTTAAGCAATTGAAATGAAACGGTTAAATACCTAGAATAGGTGAATTCAAATTCCCTTTCCTGATTTTCAATGGCATTGATATTTTATGATAATGAATTAAATTTTCCTTAGTTTTTTTACATCACTTTAATTGTCAGATGTAAGGTGTCAGGTATATGATCTTATGGCAAATAGGGTATAGTAAAGTTGTAAAATAACAATGTAAAACATACTGTTATGTGAAGAGGCTCGAGTAGGGACCATCATATTTCGACAATAGTAGTGTCCGTACGGAGCCTTCACTGTTGATGAAACAAGATTGATGAGATTTTATCCACATGAAAATTTATAGGCAAACGGCGTCACGCGCTTCATGTGTAATCCCAAGGGATTCATGTTGTCAAACAGTGAGGCTTATGCTGTTCCAGACTAATCTATATCTGTGCTAAGTTTTATCCAAAACAGTTTCGTAGTTTTCGTGTGATAGAATAACAAACATAATAAACTTTCGCATTTATAATTTAGCACTAAGTAGTATAAATGGATGAATGGTAAAATGTAAGCTATTCAATCTTCAGCAACAGTTGCAGGAGCTGCAACAACAGCAGCTGCAACAGCTGGCTGTGCAGCAGCAGCACCAGCAACAACAACAACAGAAGAAACAGCAACAACACCAACAGCAGCAACAACAGTTACAGCTGCAGCAACAACAGCAGCTACAGCACCAGCAACAACAGCAGCAATATGTACAGGACATGCAGCAGAGGCCTGCGGAAGTGTACATGCCACAAGTAACTGACTACTTGTTTATTATATTATCGAGTATTAATCATACTGGCTGTATATAACTGAATATGGTGTAATAACTGAATGTCATGAAATCCAAAAAAAAAAGATGCATCTTTTTCCTTCAATAACAAATAAATTTCAAAGGTATTTGCTCATTCACTTTGACGTATGGGGACACTTACTACAGGTGAGTGTGTGAGATAAGTGTTTCACCTGAGTAATGATTAAGTACATAATATCTCATACCGGTCCTGGCGTAGCGAGGCACCAGCGTTACATCCCTCACGTGTACGTAATATCTAGACTACATTGTCGCATCACGACGGTCCTTTTTTTGGTAATATTATACTATTAGACTTTAAACAGATTTAAACTAGTTCCCTCAACACCCCTATTGGTTCGTATCGAATTGTAAAAAAAAGTGGAGCAAGGAGGAGCGTGTCGCACAAGTGCTCTGTTTACAATGTATGCGGTGTGTGGGCGCAGGTGGGTGGAGAGGGTGGCTCGGGCGGCGGCTGCGTGGAGGAGCGCGAGCTGGGCGCGGTGCTGGCGTACCTGCAGCGCGAGGTACCATCGCTGGTAGCGCTGCCGCCGCATGAATTGCGCACGCTCGTGCTGCAGGTGATGCAGCAGAAGTCACACGAGATCCTCACCGGCGCCTCCCGCGCTGTCGAGAGTGACGACGCGCGCGGTCTGCTCGCCGGCGCAGCGGAAGCACTCGCCGCCGACTGGTCCAGGGAGCAACAGCGCAGTACCAGCGCCGACGTCGCGGTACGAGCACATAGTCTCACATATGAATAATAAGGAAAGAGGGTCGCTTTAAGTGGAGTGCAATGCATCCACTGTTTCATACGTCACATTTCAAAATATTTTTTTATGCATGTAAGGTTTTGTTGGATTTTGACTTGGCACAAGTGGCCGGCTAATCGTCTTTTTGTTTGGCGTTTGATCAATTACGAATATATTTTCAAAATTTAGATATGTTTTACATGAAAATTATATGAACGCAGGGCGGTGCGGAGTGTGATTACCGCATGCGCGCCGCGTCGCCAGGCGCGGACGCATTCACGGGTGCGGCGCTAGCGAACGTTCCGGACGCGCCGCTCGACCAGCCGCAGTTCGCGCTGCCGCCTCCCACGCTTTCCTACGACGACTATAGGTGCTATAAAAATAATACATTACCGATAACGTAGACCTCGATAACTTACAAAGTGATAGACCTAAGATTCTTTTATACTTGCAACAGTTACAGGTATAGATTAGTACAAGGGTGTAAATTACGGTTGTTATGCAGGTCGGCAGGCTACGGTGGAGTGACAGGCTCGGAGGCTGGCACGCCGCTGTCCACACCGCCCGCGCAGCCGCACAAGCGAGACAATCACGCGCCCGGAAACCCTCTGAAGAAGAAGGTACGCTATTGTAATGCTATAGCTGACTAGTATTTATCTCTTCCTATTATAGGCCTAAATTTTTAGTGACAAATATTTAGTCACTATGACTAAATATTTTGCATTTAATTGATTAACATCTGCTGCAGTGTTATATTTTAGTAATAATAACGTTCACCAGGTGTGAAGCCGATCTCCATGTAGTAGCCGGTCTGGGATGAATGCGAGTAGCAGCAGATAGGTCTTCTTGGTGTTCGTTGAAAGAGGCCTATGTCAAGCAGTGGACCGAAAAGGGCTGACAACTAATGAAAATGAAATGATAAAATTGAATGAAACTATTATTATCATGTTTATAAAACAACATAATAATATTCCGATTCACTGACTCACTGATTGATTTATGGTCAAAACTGTTAAAGTTATCTTTATGAAATTAGTGAGTAGGATCACTTTTATTGAGATGACATCGAATAAGGAAGATTTCTGTAATGGCGACTGAAGTCCATCATTTACTAAGTACTACGACTGAATAATAAGGTACAGCTTTAATCACCGAACATCCAAGTAAACATTAAGGACGGGTTCTTGCACATCCTCCCTCTAAAAGGTCTTATAAGATGTGAAAGCATGTGACTTTAACTTATATTAAAAAGGGATGTAGTTAATCGTGGGCATGATGATGTAGCGAGCGCGCGCCGTGGGACGGGTGCGCGGCGACTCACTGGGCGCGGCGCCGCCGCAACCCGCGCCCGCCGCCTACTCCGCCATGGACGTGGACGGCGAGACCGACTCCAACCACGACACGGCGCTCACGCTCGCGTGCACCGGCGGCCACGAGGACCTGGTGGAGCTGCTGTTGTCGCGCGGCGCCGACATCGAGCATCGGGACAAGAAGGTACGGGAGCTTACTAGTTAAACTTCTATATTGAATTATTTTATTGTTCAACAGATTATTGGGGATTATTTGATTCCTACCAAACAGGTAGTATGAATGATTAAAGATAAATCCAGCTTTTTAAAAAATATTATCGGAATTCTAAATTAAAAAAAACTTAAAACTTTGGAGATTTCAAATGGTTTTTCATGATCTGTCAATGCAATTGCTATTTATTCAGTTAGAATCACTTGTTGTAACAAATAATTGTGTTTCCACAGGGCTTCACACCCCTCATCCTGGCGGCGACTGCGGGCCACGAAAAGATCGTGGAGATCCTGTTGAACCATGGCGCGGACATCGAGGCGCAGTCGGAGCGCACCAAGGACACTCCGCTGTCGCTGGCGTGCTCCGGCGGCCGCTACGAGGTGGTGGAACTGCTCCTGGGCCGCGGCGCCAATAAGGAGCACCGCAACGTGTCCGACTACACGCCTCTGTCGCTTGCCGCCTCAGGCGGGTATGTCAACATCATCCGTCTGCTGCTGCATCACCAGGTACGTAGTTCCGCCCACAAAGGCACTCGCCTGTCTTAATCTCACCTATCTAAGTTTAGCCCACTACCAGCTGACCACGCTCCTATGACAAGTCACTTAAAATACACTTAGACTTTTTTTATATAGACGCCGCCTTCTTGGACCTCTAAGGCAAAGTAACTCAAAAATATGCTTAGTTAAGCCATCGTCCTTAATAGAAATTAAAAATAACATGGATATGTAGGCGGAGATCAACTCGCGGACGGGCTCGAAGCTGGGCATCTCGCCTTTGATGCTGGCGGCTATGAACGGGCACACGGCCGCCGTACGCCTGTTGCTGGACTGCGGCTCCGACATCAACGCGCAGATAGAGACCAACAGGAACACAGCGCTCACGCTCGCATGCTTCCAGGGTATGTGGCACTCGCACTGTCGTGGCTCCGTTTGCCGTATTTTAAACCGCATTTGCTGATTAAATATGTCATCTATAACCAATAGGTTATGTGTACTAAGGAGCATGAAAATACAAGTAGTACTCCAATATTGGTGATCTACTTACCCATAGCTTCATATTAAGAGGCGTCCTAAAATACCGACTTTTAAAAGGTCGTATTTGTAGGTCGGAACGAGGTGGTGAGCCTGCTCCTAGACCGCAAGGCGAACGTAGAGCATCGCGCCAAGACGGGCCTGACGCCGCTCATGGAAGCAGCCAGCGGCGGCTACGTGGAGGTGGGGCGCGTGCTGCTCGACAAGGGCGCCGACGTCAATGCCCCTCCCGTGCCGTCCTCGCGCGACACGGCGCTCACCATCGCCGCCGACAAGGGCCACACCAAGTTCGTCGAGCTGCTGCTGCAGAGGTACTCACCTAAAACCAATTATTATCTTCTTTGCACCAACTATTCTAAAAAAGTCTGTTGTGTACCGCCCGTTAGTACTTGCGAACAAACAGTACGAATTATATATAAAAGTATTGTGTTGTTGTCTTCAGTTGTATTTTATTTTATTCGTGTATTTAGGTGACCACGGACGCCAATAATGTCCGCACAGTATTATCCTTTAACGCCACTTGCGCCACTGCTGCCATGTTAAGCTTTGTGAACTAGCCACTGTGTCAAGCCTAATTTTTTTCTAAGAAATTATTTGACATTTGATTTTTCCAATTTCATTTATATTGTTAGTCTTTAATACGTTTTGCTCATAAGTTTGTTGTTCAAATTTAATTAATAGAAATAATTATATTTTACAGAAGAGCGGCAGTAGAAGTTAAAAATAAGAAAGGTAATTCCCCCCTATGGCTGGCAGCAAATGGTGGCCACCTTGCCGTCGTTGAAATGCTGTATGCCGCCGGCGCAGACATTGACTCACAAGACAATAGAAAGGTATTTTTTTTTAAATATTGATAGTATTATATTAGTTGCAGGAAGTGTTGCACAGCCTGAATGAATCCTCCCCACGTATTGGCCTTAGCATTAATTGAACAAGACAAAGGTCATGTTCAATGAACACGTTCTCCCTGGGCCGGTCAACGTCGATGGTGCTATTCTCGAAGTCGTAGACAAATACGTCTACCTCGGGCAACTATTGCAATTAGGTAGACATAACTTAGAGAAGGAAGCCGATAGAAGGATTCACTTGCGTTTGGTAGTATTCCGGAAGCTTCGTCACATTCTCACGTCGCCTCTACCGCAGAGCTTGAAGACAAAATCTTTAACCAATGCGTTCCCCCCGTGATGACCTACGGGGACGAAACATCGCCTCTTAATTTAGGACTGGTCCGAAAGTTTGCGGTAGATTGGGTGTTTTTCTGTCCGACAGAAAACGCAAAGTAAGCAAAGTATCTGATATCACACGACGAATAAGCTTGCTGAAATGGCAGTGGGCTGGTCGCTCACTCAGAAGAACAGATGGCCTGTAAGGTTCTGGAGTGGAGGTCGCGTTTAGGAAAACGAAGTGTCGGTCTACTGTTCACCAGGTGGGAAGACGATCTCCGTGCAGTAACCGGTCCGGGATGGATGCGAGTAACAGGAGATGGGTCGTCTTGGCGTTCATTGAAAGAGGCCTGTGTCCAGCAGTGGACCGATAAGCGCTGATAATGATGATGATTATTATACTAGTTGTACATAATCATTAATCATGTTTCAAAAAAATGTAATAATGAAACATTCGCAGGTGTCGTGCCTCATGGCCGCCTACCGAAAGGGCCACAATAAAGTGGTGAAATGGATGGTAGGTGTTGTTACCCAGTTCCCCTCAGACCAGGAGATGACAAGGTACATGTTAGTAACTTCAAATTTTTTACACGTGCATACAAATTAGCGAGTATTTTTTGTATTGATATCAGTGATTAGCTTTACCAATACACCAACATTTTTTGAATTCCAATCTATTGGTGATGGCGATCCCTTGGTGATATATTACACTAGAATGAACGCCAACAGTAAGTCTAGTCCAAACTGTCGCATGGTCGGTCTTTAAAAAATAATCTCAGAATTTGGTTTCTTAAATAAAAATGCTGTAATCAATATTTTTTTATATTAATTAATCATGAAACTGGATATTGTTATGAGTGTGATTAATTGTTTGTCGGTTTTAGTAGACATTACACGTTTATATTTCATATTTGGAATCATCACTCTTCATATCAGTACAACTATCAACTAACTCGTTAGTAAATGTTGGCCAATAAGGGCCAATGTGCATAGTAATGTATCCCTAAAATTATAAATATTAAAAACAGCACAATGTTGAAATGTAAACTGTAATACTTTATCGGATTGTGATTGTAATGTGTCAGGTACGTCTGCACGGTGTCGGACAAAGACCTACTGGAGAAGTGCCAGGATTGCGTGCGCCTCATCCGCGCCGCGAAGGAGACCCAGGCGGCGCGTGCCAACCAGAACGCGACAATCCTGCTGGAGGAGCTTGACGCCGAGCGTTGCCGAGAGCAGTCCCGCCGCCAAGCCGCCGCGCGCCGTCGCGAGCGTAAGAAGAAGAAGAAGATGGAGAAGAAGGTATGCGCCCGCCGAGCAAACATATTCACTATGTCGGATACAAGTATGCGCCCAATGCAATCCATATTCGATAACTTATTATATCATACAATCTTTATTGTGACGTATTTATTAACAATGTAAAATATACATTGTTTTGATGAATGCTTTTACTACAGGAGGAAAGGCGTAAATTGCAGGCTGAAAATGAGAAGAACTCTATATTCTGCGAGAAGGCGCTCGAAGAGTGCTCAGAGGGCGGGGACGGTGACGACGAGCCGGTCGCCAAGGAGGAGGGCGACTCGGGCATCGACGCCAACTCGCAGGTATACGCACTCGCGTATCGCTAGTGACACATATCTCGTGGTGACTGTCTATCTATCTCTTATCGATTTGATGTCGTCACGCCTCCGTATAAAACCCATTTTCCATGTTATATTCAAATTAATTTCCAAATTAAAACATAAATTATTTGCCGTTTATTCTATGTAAAATGTAACAATATTCTCGCAATATAAAAGTAGTAACAATACTCTTAGCCTCAGTAATATGCTTTGTTGTTTTAGGGATCCTGTTCCTCGTCCGACGTTAAAGCACCTCCAACTCAAAGCACTAAATGTAAGAAAAAGAAAAAAGATGACAAAGGTCCTTCTGCAGCCGCGCAGCCGGCGGCTAAGAAGCAACTTGAAAAAGTATGAATAACTTTAAACTGATTTGGTATTTATTGATGTAAAAAGTTTACCAAATGTTAGACTTAGAGCATAATCTGCTCAGTGTTTACACTGAGTAGATAAGTCGTAACAAATGATTTAAATTACTAATGAGAGTAAGTACAATTCTGGCTGTTTTCAAGCATATATTAAGGTTTGTGTGATAACTAAATAAACTGTGGTGAAAACTGTTGAATTAAGTATATTGTAAATCATTTGGTGTTTTTTGCATATCTAAGACAAACAAGCAATGTTTCAGCAAGTAATTACCTACAAATATTCGCAGAAATAATGTAGATGGCCTTCCATCGTATCATTCCCATATACAATTTCAGACAGTCACTTGAAGCTATATTACCTCACTGTTGTACGGCCTTAATTTACTTTAGCTTTAGTTGTCCTTTAAACTTTTAGAATTTAGTAACTGGGCTTGCAATTTGCTTAGAACCTGATAATTGGTTTTACTTCAGTTGAAAGTGAAAACGGAAACGAAGATAGAGAACTCGAGTAGCGTGAAGGCGGACAAGAAACAAGAGAAAGAGAACGTGGCGCCCTCGCCGCCCGCCCTACCGGCCGTCATCGCGCCTGAGCGCCGCGCCGACAAGAGAGACAAGTGAGTAGCAACCGGTTAAATGGAGACCTGGCGGCCCATAACTCTCGCATCTAGCGCAGGTATCCTCCCACATGGTGAGTGCCCGATCTTCTTCTACTGTGTACTCGAGGGATGGCTGGATGTTGAGCTTCCTTGCTCCATAATCGGCAACATTCCTATGATTATTCTAGGTAGTATCTGTCATATACCGCCGCGTATTGCAGCAACATAGACGTATTGTCTCCGCCATTTCGAGAATCTGTCAAGTAATGTTAAAATGCTTTAATGTAACAAATATACTTGTTGTTAATATTATCCTTTTATCAGTATCCATTTATGTACTGTAGTGGTATTTAACTCACAGATACTATTACAGAAAACCTGAAGAAGACAATAAGAACATTACGGTCCAGAATGTCACCAAATATGGGAATAATTCTAGAAAAAGTCAAGTTTTTGAATCCACAAGGCTCAATGTGGAAAAAGATGACGTGGTTGATCCAATAGACAAAAATAAAAAGATACCCAACTATCAGTAAGTTCTATGATTTATGTATTATTGACATATCCAAAATATAAGGCATCATCTTATCTCATCAGCAAGAGATCTGATGCTATAATGCTATAGCAAATTAATAAGTAAATATAGAAGTGTTAGTACCCTCGGCACCTATCCATGTTACGTTTCAGTTCATTTCATATAGAGTACAAACATTCGAAGATTGATTTTAATTAATATAAACACATAATGTATTTATATTAATTAATATATACATCACCCGTAATACATATAGGAAAATAAATACATACATCACCTGTAATGTAAATAGATGGGAGGCCGAGCCGAAAAACACATCCCCTAAGAGTAGCAGCGTGATGTCTCGTCGTGAGGACGGCTGGAAGGAAGTCGTTCGCAAGTCCAGCGTCCAGACGCTGTCGGCCGTGGAACCCGGGTGAGTGCAACTCGCTATAATTGCACTTCTCTACTCCATTCCCAGCGGAGGCGATGGGAGCATACCAGACTACATTCTGTAATAGGACATTTTGTACAACAAAGAAACGGCCTACGGAGGGAAATAAATCGATAAAAATCGCGCTGAAGTCTTTTATTTGTTTTAGTATCTGAACATTTTAATGGGAATTAAATTGCTACTTTGCAGTAGAATCAGACCGCCACATCTAGGAAGTAACCTCTTTGCTCGTGAACATTCAGCGACGGTCGTGTCTTGGTCGATGTGTCGCCAGTAACCTTACCCGTATGTGCCGCAGATGCAAGAAGGTGAGCGTAGCGTCTCATGCCATATCGCGCGTGATCGGGCGCGCCGGCTCCAATATCAACGCCATCCGCTCAGCCACCGGCGCGCACATCGAGGTCGACAAGCAGGGCAAGGGCCAGGGCGAGCGCGTCATCACCATCAAGTGAGCACACCACCTCCAATCACAGCCACAACCCATGTGTGTACACGTGTCGCTACTAACACTACATTGAAAATCTATGATGGCGATGGCATATTTAACACGGTTTCGCATGAAACAAAAAAGCTTTTTTAGTGCCATACAAGCGTTACTCAGTGAAT
>JAFELO010000992.1:589509-607378 GCA_017140195.1 Eumaeus atala
TAGGTCACCGCCTACTCACAAACCGCACGAAACGCGACACTGTAGATGTCACTTATCTGATTATTGATCAGGTGTTATGTGAGCGAGAGATTCCTTTGCATAGGAGAATGTAGTGTCATGCACTATGCATGGCACTACCTCGTCCTATGCAGCATGGCAGTACCACTTCCTAAAATCCTTCCACTAATAAATCTAACATTTCATATTTATTTGTTCCGTCAGCCGATGAACGCTGGAAGCGGCGCGGGCGCTGCGTCTCCGCTGCGGGTGCGCGAATCCCCGCCTTCTCCGCCGCGCGCTGAACGCGAGCGCATCGATGACGAGCCACGGCCTCTCGCGGATGCGCTAGAAGTATGCCGTCATTTCTTTTATACTAGAGGGCAATAATAGGTTACTAGGTAACATTTGTGAACTTTAGGAAAATGCCGTCCACTTCCCTCTCAATATACAAAAAGTAAATACGTGACATATGATTTCAATACGTTTCAAATCGTAACAGTTTCAAAGAATTCTTCTTTAAATATGTATATTATACAAATTCTTACGTATTTACTCCGATGGAAGGGGCAGTTCGATTTTGTAAGAGCTAGTGCAAGCAGCACTGCTGCCGAACGAGGCCGGCACGAACGGGGAAGTACCTCTAGCACACATGATACTGCCGTGAGGTGCCGTGTTACCTGCGGTTTCTGAGTTTTCTTTGGCCCATTAAGGGACAGTGGCCACAGATCCTCAAAGCAATAGGCTACTTGACTCTTTTTTAAGTAGGTCTTAAATAGGTAATATTTGACAGGAATATAAAAATTTGCAATGTTTTATGACAGCTCAAAGGTACAAAAAAATTAATTTAAAATTACAATTTTCATACATGAGGGAAAACCATGTCCGCCATGTTAGTCTGTAGATATAGACAATCCTCGAAATTCTACGTCTGCTCGTTTGCCCTCTTATAGTATAAAAAATTATTCAAACTAATTCAGTAGGCTATTTGGCCAGATTTTATAAACCGTTTCAGAGTTATTTATTAGTCACTATGGAACTTATAAGGTCGGGCTTAGTTAAGTAATTAAATAAACCGCGAAAACTCCGTAAAAATAGTTTTATTTGTAATGAGCGCGAGTATGCTAATTCACTGTAGTGTCGGGACCATCCTGATCGTCAAATCATTTATTTAGGCGGCAATATATACGCCTTTACAGTTGGAGTCTAATTTAAAAAGGTTGTTAAAGAGTGCTCGTGTGGTAAAGGATATTATAAGGTAACAGAGCTTATGAAAGATACCTTACCTCGGAAATAAGACGGTCTTCCCAGGCTGTGTATGTGTAATAATAATTTTTGAAGTTAATAATTATTAACTTGAATAATTATTATATATAATTTGTAAATTTTATTGTGTAGGAGGAGGTAGTGCCATGCACGGTGCATGACACTATATCCTCCTATGCAATGGAATTGGGTCGGCACGACCGGGGAAGTACACCTCGCTCGCTTGATACTGGCGTTAAGTGACAGCGTCGCTGTCGCGTTTCGTGCGGTTTTTGAGTAGCCGGTGGCCCATTGGGGGGACGAGAAGATAGCAGAGCAACGCACCTGCGTAACAATCATGCGAATGGCCATGGGTGTCGGTAGTCATCAAAAGGCTAGATTGCTCGTCTGCCCTCTTATGCTATTAAAAAAAAGAATACTTACAATAATATTTTCGTTTTTCGTAGTTTAATGAAAATGAAGCACCGAATGTGTCTACTTCTACTAGTAGTAATTTAGTATTCAGGCTGTACCACATTTAAGAGATGTCTAACGATGTGCATGTCTGTGTTGTTAAATTTTCCTTCAAAACATTTGAAATTGGTCAGAACGTGTATGGTATGTTTCCGTCTGCATTGCAGCTGAGCCCCGACAACTCAAGCTCGTGGAACAACGAAGACATCCCTGTGAATGCGACGTCAGCTCTACACATTAACACCACACAAGTACGTACCTCCTCAGTGCCTCCTACTGCCAACCGCAAGCTCTTGTGCCCGCATTATTAAATGCGACCGAGTTGTTTCTAATCGATTGGTATCTTATGATTTTCGCATTTCAGTCGGGATACCCTAGGATTACTTTATCAAAGACTCATAAGTGGTAGCACCGTCTTTTCTGGAGTACAGGAGAATTAGCGTAGGGATAAACGTGATGGTCCAAGCTCGATGATAGTTGTTGTAAAATCACTTCTACCGGCTTAAGCCAGTTTTCTCTTATACAGTTTTATTTTCCATCATCAAGTACACCAAACTTTCCTTTCGTGCTTAATTTTTTTTCCTGGAGCTAGAACAATCGTAGATAATGTATCAATGTGTGTGTGACTTTGCAGGGAGCATGCGGGGGCAGCGGCGGCGGCGGCTCAGGCGCGCAGGAGTACTCGCTGTTCAAGGATCTGTCAGTGGGCGGCGCCAGCGCGGCTTGGGCCGACTCGCAGCACGTGGACCCGCCCCCGCCACAGGTACGACCAAAACATGGATTCCAAATTTACATCAGTTAAATTACAGATTATTGTTTTATAGATATCGAATGTGGAGGAGGGAAGGCAGGTATGTAAGTACCGTAGTGTATAGCATTCCGTTCACTCTGCCTTCCCCAGTAGGGAGCACACGTGAAGATGTGTTGCTGTTATTGTAAGTTACAGATTTGGCTCCTAATATAACACCTAAACTAAAATTAAAGCGATATTTTCAATTTCTGGGTCACACCGAATACTGTGGGCAACGATTATATGAAAGGACTTCAAATTAAAACAAAAATAGTTTTTGATGCCTTAAGTTTACGCGAATGTTACTCATTACAACAAAATTACTTTTAAGGATTTTATCGCGGTTTATGTAAGTATTTAACTAGCCTGACGTTTCAGAAGCTTTTAGAAACCATAGTAACCGATGGCTGTGTGTAGGTATGTGTTGTGAATGTAATAAATTATAATGGCTCACAGTCTCACGTCATTGGGCGCCTCTATCATTTTCCAAGTATATCTACACTCCAATGATAATTGAATATGTCGTTACTCGACAGGTGGACGCCAGCAAGGCGCCGGGGTACCGCGGCGGCGGCGGCGGCGGCGGCTGCTCGCCGTGCTCGCGCACGTCCTCGCACGGCTCCACGCCTCCCCCGCAGCCCACCTATCACCATCCCATGCCGATAGGTACGTCACCATAACTCCACACCATCGCACCACAATAATTCTATGTCTATCCCGCCAAACAATATTATGCAAGTTATAATATACTCTAACAAATTAGCCTGCATATTTTCTAAATAACAGCCACAAGAGTTTGGCCCAAAAAAGGAAGCCTTATTTTAATTATAGTTAAGCATGAATCTCAAGATTGGTACTCGCGGTTTCCCCTATCATCAGGAGAGCCAGAAGGTGCCCACTGGACGCCTCCCCCAGAGAGTGCCACGGTTCACGGTCATAAGCCGATTGAGGTTTCCCCGCCTAAGTAAAATTTTAATGAAAATATCGGAAATATCGGGTTAGAAGCTTGAAAAATATTTTTCTACTTGTTATTCGGATACCTAATA
The DNA here is from genome assembly GCA_017140195.1 of Eumaeus atala. Taxonomy (NCBI): domain Eukaryota; kingdom Metazoa; phylum Arthropoda; class Insecta; order Lepidoptera; family Lycaenidae; genus Eumaeus; species Eumaeus atala. The sequence goes on from JAFELO010000992.1 coordinate 593,062, forward strand.
AATCAATACATTAAACACCATGGGCAATGTTTACCAATGGTTTCGAAGTGATAAAACAATAAACTGTGGCGCCCTGCTCACAAATTTTGTCAGATAACAAACTAATAAACAAAAAGCATTTGCAATGATAAATTATAACCCGACAAGACATCCAGATGAGTGAACATCCTACAGAATAACAAGTGTGTCATATTTATATTGTGTCTGCAGGTAACCACGTGATCACCATGGACATGAGTGGTCTGTCTCGGAATGGACCCATCTACCAAGACAACTCCAGGAATGGACACAACATGACGGTAAATATCTATTTACCCGACTGCGCAACGCAAAGGAGGGTTGTTGTGGTTGTAAGAAAATATTTTGTTTGTGTATATTTTCAGCAAGTATCGATGTCTGGCGGTGTGAACATGAGCGCTGCCAGTATAAGCGCGGCCAGCATGAACGCGGCCAGCATGAACGCGGCTAGCATGAGCGCCGCGAGCATGAACGCCGCCAACATGAGCGCGGCTAGCATGAACGCCGCTGGCATGAACGCTGCCAGCATGAACGCGGCTCTGGGGCTGGGCTACGTGGGCGTGGAGGGCGTATCTCGTCTCAACCCGCGCGCGCCCGACTTCGCGCAGCGCCACCCGCTGCTGCAGCAGCAGCAACAACAGCAGCACAAGCACGCCGCGCAGGTACACACTACAACAGCTCACGACTCACGTCCGCCTTTGTCCCACCACGCGTTAATATTTGAAACATTGTTTTCTACGCTAAAAACTGTGGCCTTCTGTCTTAATGTTGTGTATAAATCGTACAAAGTGTTTTCCATGTGTATATTTGGTAAAAAAAAAACACGTCAACAACGTTTCATATTTGAAACAATGAACCCACCATAGAATAAAGTAGAAATGACTGATGCTCTTGAGCTGAGTAGACTTGTTGTATGAGTGGCCTGCCACTATTTTTGTCGCCGTACGCGTCCTTCTAACGAGGCTACTAGGTATATGCTGTTTTGCCGACAGCCGACTCTGCGCCTACTAGTTTGTTTTGTATCAAGCCATTGTATCCATCTAGCAACATTTTTATTGTTTATTTAAAATAATTCCACTGTAGTGATGGTGATATGTTCTTTGCTTCTTTTGTGCCTACTCCTTTATTAGTTTTCTGTTTTTTCGAGGTTGGTTTATAATAACAAATGTTATCATGTTGTGTCGTCAGCTGTTCCCGGGCGTGAGCGGCGCCAATAACCTGAGCTCGTTGCTGCTCTCGTACCAACAGAGCGCGAAACTACACGCGCCCATGCACCACCCCTACCAGGTATACCGCAACACGCTTGTTGTAGGAGATAGCGTCGACGACGGCTCGGCTGTCGTGTTTAGTGCTGCTGAGCAGTGACGCGGGATGTCGGTGAAAAACGGCCCCTCTCCCGCAGATGCATCTCAATATGAGAGGCATATAGTGAGGTTAAATGTTATTGACATGGCTGGAGGAACCGCGGACTCTCGTCCCACGCCTCCGACGGCTCGCGCGTGATGCTAACTACTTTGCGATGTCTTGCGCGGCTCTCTGGCTGTGCTGTTGTCTGACATGACGTATCTGGATTTGAAATGTATATGTTTCGCATCCGTCGTCCCATGGCCGCCCGCGTGTTCCTACACCGGATGTTATCGTGCCCGAGTGTGTTTGTTGAAATACTATTTCATTTTATTATAAGATTTTATAATTAATTTCGTCTTAGTTATTTGAAAATAAATTAGGTATCATCATTTAATGTTTTTCGTTTCAGTCTTTACTAGAGCGCGGCGTGGGTGTAGGCAACGTAGGCGTGAGCGGTGTGGGCGGCGTGGGCGCGTCGTGGGGTGAAGAGGAAGAGCGCAAGCCCCGGCCCATCGGCACGGAGCGTGCGTGGAAGCTGACGGGCGCAGACGACTGGCACCAGCCGCCGCCGCACCACCACCGCACTGACCACGACAGATACAAGGTCGGTACACTACATATGGCTACAACACAGCTATCAACAGCATCCACCGGACCCCTGCTGATGGCCCAATTTTTATCAACGCTGTGCCCACCCATACTCCCACTTGTTCAATAGTCGACCAACACTTCTTTTATGAACTGCAACAGAATGGTGAGACAGGAAATTTTTGGTCACCTCCATGTTATGTAATAAATATGTAGAATATTTACAATCGTAAAATTTCGCAAACTCTTTGTGGACATTATTGTCTGTCAAAAGTAACAAATATATCATTATATAATTTATTGACAGTATAATCGAATAAATAGTTTAGAAGGAAGAACTATGTATGTGATAGTTATTATATACTTTGTGATTTTCAACGTTTCAGCAACAAGGAGTAAGCGGTATGAGCGGTGCGGGAGTAGGCGTGGGCGGTCACGTGGAGGGTGCGTACGGTGGAGGCGCGGCTACGGCGGCGGCGTTGTCGCTGATGCACGCGCTGCCGCTGCATTACCTGCCGCCCACTGACCACCCGCACTGGGACCAGCCGCCGCACCACACGCCAGACAAGCAGGTACACTCGCACCACACACTCTCATATTCGCTCTTCATTCCACGTATCCGACAAGCCACACCACACGCCCCTTGTCAAGCATCACGCGCTACTCACACACGCACAGTTGCACCACACCCGCACTATATCCGCAACACATCAACTTACACTGCACTTCATTACACAACCATCGCAACTACTCGAGCGCAAACCAAACTTGTCAACGGGATATAAACCATCACAAGATTAACGAGCTTTTTAGTATATACTTAGCTAGTTTGAAAACTAACACTTGAATTTTTGTTGCAGCAAGCCTGGAGCAAGTGGACGACTCACTAGAGGCGCGCCGCAGCCGCAGTATATATAACTGTAACCATTGGAAACGGTGTAGATATTAGTGACAAAGAATTATATTATAAAGATTACCTATATACATAATAGAGAAATGTCCTATGAGAGACCGGCGCGCGCGAGCCGGCGGCGTCACGAGACGCTTAGACAAATTATAGTTAGTGCGCCCGCGCCGCGCCGCGTGCCCCAGCGAGCAGCAGCGCGGCGTGCAGGAGCGCGACGTGCAGCAGCGCAGCGTCAGTAGTGCGCGTGTCTAGTAGTAGCCGGATGCGATCCGCCGCTGCCGAGTTTTGTGTTGCCTCAGCAGTTATACATATTTTACACTATTATGGCATAATACGATATTGATTCAGTGAGATGCGCTCGGAGGTGACCGATTATTAAACGTGTATTAATAAATTTGCTTGTACATGAAGATTAAATATCATATATTGATGCACTGTATCGCCTGTTTTTAATGCCACCCGTTTTTCGAACTCATTTTTTATTAGGTTTATTTGGGTAATGTGTATATTTATAAGTAAATTATGACTGAGAACTTGCTATATCTCGAATATAATTAGAGGATATGCGGTAAGTTCTAGGCAAATAAACCGTTATTAAAAATACGTGTGTGTTCTTGAGTAGGGCCCGTGTGTTATCACACCGACACTCCCGCAAGCCTCTTCATTGCACTATTTGTCCTTTTTGGATGTCATTGAACGCCAACGAACGAACGTAAACACACTTCGGATCTGTGCTCTATTTTGCATGTACCTAAAGTTTCGATACATATTGTTAATCAATTGGATTTTGGTCTGTCCAAAAAAAATCCAGAATGCGTTTGTAGCGCCCGTACTTTTAAGTAAAGCCTGAGGGCATGTTTGTCGAACAACCCGAGGATATGCTTATACCTGTACCTGCACCCATCCCCTTCGTGGACTATTCAAACTCGTAAACAACTTAAACCGTTATTATAGTGCCGTATGTAAATGGTTTTATTTAGCTTGTCTTGTTTACCTACGCTATAAAGCATAGTGTATATGATATGTCGAAGTTATTTGGTGATATCAGCGCCCATTAACACGCGCACACATGTCATGCAAATATTCCCATTTTTACCACAACAGGTTTTGCCCAGGAGGGGCAACCAGACAGAAAAGTACTTCCGACATTTGACGTCGACCTTCTATGAGCGAAAAGAACTGTATCACAAGATGTTAGGGTATTATTTAACCCCCTTAAAAGCGCAAAGATTTGGTGTGGGATTAAGATTTAAACAAATTATTCAATTCAAATATTTTAATAGGAAAAATATAATTGTTAATGATTCTTTATTAATTTTAAAAATAAACACTACATTGTGTATGTACATATATAGTTTGAGATGGAACTCGGTGATCACTTACCGCGTACCTAACAAACAATTATTTAATTTGAAAATAACATCTGCCTTGAAATCAATATATTTCGTCGTGAGATTTTTGTATCAGATACATTTTAGAAAGTAAGCTGGAGAGACTCGCGCTCCTCACGGTCAAGACAAAACAGGGCGCGTCGAGGACTGGTTCCCTAGTACAACCACACGAGGGATTCCTCTCGACTCCCTTCTTATTCCTCGCGTAATTTGTTGACGACGCCTATGATATATTCTAGGTGTAATAATATTACTTAAAGAAACCTCAACCATGGCTAAAATGATATATGTTATTATTGTGATATTTTCCTATAATGTCAAAAAAATCAAAATAATGTCCAATAATGATGTGTTAGTAAAGCAATGGTTACAGACAGGTACCCATCAAGTACCAAAGTACTGTTCATTGGTGTAATGTATCTTTGCCTACCCTTTGATTCTTGGTATAACATTATTTTTACTAGGTTAAGAATTACTTCTCATCAGGCACGGTCTTTTCATTGTAATGTTATATACAATACAAAATATTATATTGAACACGCATTAGATCCTTGAGGACAGAAATTCGGAAATTGTGCGCCAGCACCAATGGTCTCGAAAAGGTTGGAGACCTCTGCCTTAGACATACAGACCTAATATTTATAAACAAGTGATTATTACTTTTTTGCCAATAATGTCATAATTCAATATATTAATTATTCTTAATAAATGCAGTAGATTCTATATGACCATGTGGTGTAGACGTGTAGTGTAGCTCGGTGCGTTCAATAACGCCTTCCGTTTCACATCACTTCTACTCCAGAGTCCACTACGACCGGCTGTGCGTGGATGTATTCGCCGACAGTTCCTCGCCCCCGTGTGCTCTACAGCTCTGTATGGCGCGCCAGGATCCTGCTCTCCAGGTCGGCGTGCATGCTCGCCACCTTGCGCGAGTGCTTCTTGATCATCTGCTGCTGCTCCGCGAAGTGATCCATCTTGTCGCCCGCCGCCGCCACCTGACGACAGGATACAACAATTACTTGACCTGTAGAATGCCACGGTCAGGTATAGACGAAATCGTGCCCACCTTCGTGTATGGCCGACAAGAACACGACAAGTGTTAAAGTGTTTCTTTTTCCTATTACTTAAAACTACAATGATGTTTTGTTCAATGGCACCGTGATATATTCATTGCTTTCATTTCATTAGAAAAAAACAGTAATCAAAAATAGTTAATGGAAATCCGTAAAAAGGTGTAGCGCCTCTCCTCACGCCATAGTCCCGAAGAGCCGATAGCTAGGGGTGTGTTAGGTAGACAAGTAAAGTAATTTTTATTTCAAATTTATGTTTTTTTTAAAGAAGCCTTCGCCTACAGTTTAATTTTTGGTATAACATTGTTTTTACTAGGTTATGAATTAAATATATTTTTACCAATAATTCGGTTATTTCTCATCAGGCACGGTCTCTGGAGAATACTGCTAGGTGAAGCAATTTCATTGTAATGTTATATATAAACAAAATATATTAAAGACGCATTAGATCCCAGAGGACAGGAGTTCCAAAACTTTTTAACAGTCTACTAAGACGGTTCCTTCGACAATTATTTTTAGTGTTAACTATTCGTATCTGAACATTCCTAGTACATGTATTCATAATGCACAGTGTTCATAAATTTGTGACAAAAATCGTAATTGATATTCATAGATCGATAGTTTACTGTCCACTCACGTGCATCGTTACGAAAAGTGCAATTAGCAGTGCCCTGTGCGCTGCAGTCGGCAATACACGTCAAGCGGTGACGTCATGAACATCACTCGGGACTGCTAGTTTAAAGTTAGTAACGTAACATAAAGTTAAAAGCAAGGTATCATAAATTGTTTAAAATAACTAGCCACTCGCATTATCGCAAATTATTCTCCTTTTAGCAATATAAATCCAATGTGGAGTTTAATAAAAAGCGGGAACTGAAGATTGTTGGGATTACGCTAGCTCTAAGCGCAACACCAATAATATATATATTAAGAAATGGAGAATGGATTCCACCAGAAAAATCCGACAATTTATTTGCGGAATATTTTAGGTCTGTTTACGCGCCGGTACCGCCACAGTTTTGCGTTGCGGAAGCACTCGGGGTGGGCGATGGTGGGAACGCTCACATACACAGCGAGTGTCTACGTTTTGATGTGCGAGGTGTGCTAAACGGGCTTAAAGCCAAACATTCTGCTGGTCCAGATGGTGTTACACCCTACATCGTCAAAGATATTAGGAGCATGTTTCTGGCGCCGTTGCATTATGTTTTCGATGTTTTTTTCAGGAACGTTTACTATTCAGAGATATGGAAAACGTCTCGAGTAGTGGCTGTTCCTAAAATGTCTTCCCAATGTCTGTTCAGTTCAGATATTCGAGATTTTAGACCTCTAGCGGTATTGTCGGTTTTCGGTAACTTGTTTGAATCGATTTTAGAAAGTATTCCTACTCCTTGTAAAGCTTCTGTACAACGCTTATGTAAGAAATAATCTTGAGAAAAATGTATCATTTGGTGTCCATTCGAGTTAAGGTACATTGAAATGATAGAGAAAATTCAAAAAAAGCTTATTCGTTGGCTGTACAGAAGGTCCTGTGGCTATTCAATAGGTTATCCTACTAAATATCCAAGCCTGGTTCTCCTGGGTATGGTAGGGTATGACAGATTGGTAGTACAGCGCGACATTGCGCTACTTCATTATCTTGTAAATCTGATCCAAGGCAAGAGAAATAATCCAATATTATTAGACTACGCGCGTTTAGTGTTTAACTGTCGCCTCTTGAGACGCATTAGGCAACTGTAATGCCTCTTCTGGCATGTTAATCAATTAATAAAATAACATATTTGATGTGTAATTTTTCAATGCGTTACAGGTATCAGGATTTTTTGCGTCTCTGCCTCCTCGTCTTAGGGTTCATTCCTACTAAAATAAATAAAATAGGAGACCTATCGGGAGGAGCAGCAATGTATTTGGGCGTCGGTGATCACCAATAAAGACCCCGACTACCGCAGCATAAGGAGTCTCATTCACTTTCACTACACCGGCAGGCCGGCTTACATCACCCTGCACCGTGAAATAGGAACTGCTCTAACCTTACTGCGGTGTTGGTCTACATTGCTTACATGGTCGGCGTGCAGCGTGCGCAGCTTCAGCAGGCGATTCTCGTAGTGGTGCAACTCCACCTGAAACAGTAGCTAATGCCTAAAACAGATCACAAGCAAGCAGTTGGAATGAACAATGCCCATAGACATGTACAACCAGACAATAAACATCTCCACATAGAAAAGATTGTTTAACACTCTTATGTTAAGAGTTAGCCGGGAGATACTTCACCGTTGGTGCCGCTAGGTCAGCAGCGACTGCCATCGTCCTCGTTCCGTGCCGCGTACGTCGTCAACCATACATCAGCAGCGGTAGTGCCTCGGGGTTGATGGCATCCCCGTAGTGATGTTCAATATAAAGGATTACGAAAACAAAAACGTTTAGACTTCCGTCTATAATATCCACTGAATTCATTGTGCTTGGTAATAATTTAGATCACACAGCTTATTTTTAATCACTTTTTTCAATCACAATTTTTAATCACTTATAAATATGGTTCAACAATCATTATTAGTATATTACAATCTACTTCTTCATATATTGCATAAAATAAAATAATGTTTTACTGTAATAAACCAGCTGTATACCTTTAACGAAGCTAGCTCTTCCACAGTGAAGTTGGAGGTCGCCGCCAGTTTCCATAGACCTTGCACTTTTGGCTCAATGAACTCCTTGTTGGTTGGCCCTGTTACAAAGATTATCATTATCTTACAAACATCAAATACTAGCTGTGTTACGCGGTATCATCCGCGAAGTCCAGATCATTATTATTTTGGGTTGTAAAGTATTTTTTTGTTATTCCATCTTGTAAGATTACAAGACAGATATGTCAGAGCCAAATTTCATTCCAATCATTTCAGTAGTTTTTGTGTGAAAGACAAACTTTCAGATTCATAAAATTGGTAATATATTCGTTGATACTCTCTTCTAACACTCCTATCTCTTCTAACTTGTTTGACTAGTATGAGCCTCCCTGTAAAAGTTGTGCATAATAGCCATAACTACATGAACAAACTGTCTTAACTCGGTTGAGTCCACCCTATTCCACTGGTATGTTTTTATTAGCCCGACATTTCAGAAGATTTACAGTAACTATGGTCATGGGTGTAAATATAGTTTTTTTTTTTATTTAAACCGCGATAAAATCCATAAAATGAGTTTTAATGTAAGTTCAAATTCCAGTTTGACAAAACAATAGTGATGAAATTTGTATTCATAATATATAACTGCAGAGCTTGTTTGTTTGCTTGCTACACGCTAACCTCAAGAACTAGTGGACCGAATTGAAAAAATATTTTTTGTATTGAATAATCTATTTATCGAGAAAGGCATGCATACATGCATCATGACGATATGACTAATAGGCCCGGAGCTAAGCGGGTGAAACAGCGGGGTGACGCTATATACCATCAAACTAGTCACGGAAAAGAATGTTTGTGATTGTTAAATGTTGTGCACATGCATGTACGTTGTGGTAGCATTGCTCAAATAACCAACCTTTGTTTTAAACTTCGTTGGACATATTCTCATAATATGTCAAGCGCTTTTAAATCCTAGCAATACCATATAAATTGTAGCCCTGCATAAAATTACCGATAGTGATAATAACAGTTATCATATACAAAGGCAGCTAACATTGTCACAAGTTTTGTGTTACCAAAGGTTACGAGGTTATCTCAGTGGAGCATTATGTGGAGTTTGAGAGCTCATTTGTGACTTGAGTGCTTGTACCAAATATTTTAAGATTAACGTTACAACAGGTGTAGCTTAGACTTGTGGTGGAGATGTTTAGTAAAGCATCTAGGCTGTGTGATACTGATACAATGTAAACATATTATACTACTGATGTTTATTTTACTTCAGTCATCATCATTGTTGAATAAGTTTAAGAAATATTACGATATCAAAATAAAGAGAATGTACCTATACCTAGTATGGCCATTAATACTGTTACAAATAAAAATAAAAAAGTATTATATTTGAATTTGGAATCTGTCATTTTTATACTATTGTTCATCGTTTTCACATTTTGGCGCCAATATATTGTACAATCTTTGCGATGTTAAAATGGAATGGGTGATAAAGAGAACGTAATCACTGTGATTGCATTACACAAAGTAGATTTGGAGCCTAATGCGATTTTCAAAACTCTCCATACACTTGCTGTTAGTTAAAGAAATATCTGGCCGTCCACGTAGTGTTCGTGCGAAAAAGGCGGTCGAAGTAGTAACGGAAAAAATCCTGTCCGAGAGCAAAAGATTTTATCTCGGGGAATGAATATAGCACCTAGAACAATGTCGCGTATTTTAAGAGATGACTTAGGACTTAAGCCTGTAAGAGTTACTGGTCTTTCGTAACTGATAAATTAAAGATGGGTTGGTAAAGTCGAAACAACAGCGGTAAGGGGGTTTTTACGGATGAGAAAATGTTTAAAATTGAGATTTTAACAAAAAAAATGATAGTATTTATGATCATAGCTCGAAGCAGCTTCCTAATTAGTCGACAGAGTGCCACGTGGGCACTATCCGACTTCAGTGATGGTTTTGTGAGGTGTAAGCTTCAAAGGAGTGACTGAGCTATATTTTTATGATAAAGGTATCAAAACACCGGCATAAGTGTATCAAGATACCATTGTTACATGTGTTCTATATCTATAACCAAGTATGGTCCTTCCAGCAAAGCTCGGTACCAGATCATAAAGCTTGGTCTAGCCAATCTTTTTGTAGTTATCCAACGGGTTTTACCTTATACCTTGCTAATATGGGTAATACCTTGCTCGACGTTTTGGGTAAGACCTAGCTCGACGTTTCGACCGGGTTACACCAGCTGTGGTTACGAGCCAAGTGAAGTGATGACAGACTACCTCCATTGCGAATGAGAAGTAGGTGCATCCACCCCCATTTCGTCCGAATGTTTTTTATTATTCGATTTATACATAATCCGACTGTAAACCCCAAGCTTTCCGTGGAACCCAGTGTTAAATAAAATTAAACGTTGCGTAAGGTATTTACAAAAGCTTTGCCAGTACCTTGTAATAAGTATTTTACGTATCGCGTTAAACCCCAGTAGATAACTACAAAATGTGTAACAAACGTGAAAGTCTCTACCCAATCTTGATTAAAACGAACGTTCCGAACTCGACCGAGCCGTACTCTGCTCTTCGGAAGCTGACAAATCTTCATCTAGTCACGGCCTCAGTCCGCTGGCTTATGATTTATGATCAGTTTTAGAGAGTATGACTTGCTCTAAACGCCATAATACTTTGAAGTCCCCAAAACAATGTATACGTTTGGCAGTGAAGAACTTTCCCAAGGGACGAGTGCGTGCTTCTATTGATAACTAAACATTGAGGATGTTTAAAGGTCTGTATTGCAGCCAGTGGAGACCACTTCGAATAAGCTTTTATATTTGTAACTGTTTTATATTTGTGTATTAAACTAACACAATGTGAAAGTAATTCACTTTATTTGCAATTCAAACATTGCTTTTTTTCTTCATTGTATGTCTGCAATGAACACCAAAAACCTACTGAACTGATTTGGACCGATGTGTGTGGTTTCGTACAACTTAAAATATATAGGAGATACTTTTATAGGATTATAACAGCCTCAATAAGACGTGGCCGAGTCAGGTGTATATAATATCCCCAGCATGATTCAAGCCTTGTCGCGGCGGTGGAGCTTAGTAGCTTGGGGTGAACCCATGCGAAGCCAATAGAACCGAGGGGGATCTTTGCACCCCTCTTGTAAGAAGAGGGGGTTTAAAGATCAGGAGAAGGAATCGCTCTCGGTTCCCCTCTTATAAGAGGGCACCTAAGAGCAACACGAGGTGGCGCTAGTGCGCACGGGGCAAGGGGCGAGGATGGGAACCGCACCCTATCGCACTCACACACACACACACACACACACCCAAAGTCGGTGGGGTTGTTCTGTAGTGCGGGGCAACCTCATCTGTGGAGGTGGAGTTGGTCCCTTAGGGGGCTGACGAGGTGCCCTGATGATTTGTTGTTGCGGGGCACCTCATCTAGGGTGGACTGATGGGACTTGCAGTGGTTTTTGTGGGTATTCGGCACTGTCATGTGCCGCAAGTCCCACACACCACTGGACAAAACAAAAAGAAGGTATATATAGTATAGCTCTCTTCCGTATGACAAGCAAGGATATTTTTTAGACAATACTTTACCTTTTGCTGCAATTCTTTGTAGTCTGTCGTATCCATCCCGTAAGCTTCTATGCTTCTCTCTTACAAGGTTGGCTTTGTCTAAGTAATCTTTACTTAAATTTTCACCATTATCTTTTTCATAATTAATTTCATTGAATCTGTCTATATCCTCTTCATTCACTGCATCTAAATAATGAATTAATAATAATAAAGAATAGGGTAGATTATTGGTACACAAAGTACCAAGATTCAGAGTCAGCTACTTAAAAATCATCTTTGCAAAAACAATTTAGAAACATGTGGGTAAGGTTGGCTTTGCAAAAAAAAATGTTTATGTACAATCAAGAACTCTAGAATAAGAGTTCAGTAAGAAGTGCTATTTTTATAAATCAATGAGGTAGGTATTATAATATAATCAATCCCCTTAACCTTTTAGTCAAGTCTATTAGAATTTTTTTGTGAACAATTTGGAAGAACCTCTTGATATTTTCTTTATTGTATATATTGAGTGCAAGCATACAATCGGACTCTTTTGACGACTACCAATGCCCATAGACATCCGCACTATTGTCATGCTGATTCACTGCCCTCCTTTACTCCTCCACACCAAAGAGCCAAATAATAAAAAAATGTAGTTATTGACTGTGAACTTATTTACAACTAGTGACCTTCCCTGGTCCTAAACACAAGCATCAGTTCCCCAATTCCTATGATTGGAGAAACCAGGAGCACAAACATCTCAAAACGCTCTATGAGGTTCATGGGTGTAACACTACCATTTAGAAATTGAAAAATCTTTACAACTCTTTTTGACATTCCATGGCTAAACATGCTCACCATTAGACTACAGGATAATTTTACTTATGCTCAATTTGATGTTGCTGCTTTATCCAAGAACTTCAAGATGTTACTAGTAACACATCTGAGGTTTTAAAAAGTATGGAGCCAAAGATAAAATTTCAAATAGGACTAACAATAGCTTACATAAACAGTTAAAATGTGTGAGTAAAGCAATCCAAAAGAGCGTTTATTAGAATAGATTAAAAGGCTAGACAGACCCCAACATCACTTCCTATGGTTCTGCTTACGAAGGAATACAGAAATTATTTTTTTCAGGTTTCTTAACCATTTTTTTGATAAGCCTCTGGATGAGCCCCTGCCAGACAGACATGAAAATATATATTGCAGTGCCAGATAAGGGAATTGTTGAGCATGGTCATGTTAAGTCAGTAACCATATAGTCTGTTTTCTAAGATCATCAGAGCATCTTGAGCAGACCATATTCAGTGCCACAAATGCATATTTTTTTGTACATAAAAGGCATTACTTTTGCTCCTTGAGGCCCTAGTTCAAGGCCTAATTTTTAGCCTAGTGGTAAATCTGGTACTCAATGTGTTTTATAAAACCAAATATCCTACTTTTATACTCATCCTTGTCTTTGGCATCCATATTGGCTAGCAGGTCATAGTACTGGTCAATTTTGTCCTGGTGGTGAGTAAATTCCTCCCTTAATGCTGACAACTCTTCACTAGTGAAACCAGACATTTCAGCTTTAGACCACAACATATTTAATTTTTTATCCTTAAATAAACTCTTGTTTATATAGTCTTCGCTAGCTGAGTTATAATTCTGAAACATTTAGTAATAAGGTTTGTTTGTCATTCTTTATCTAACAAAGTTCTTTAACATTTGTCCCATGTTTTCTTTGTATTGCAAGTGCATAGAGGTTCACATACATTATTCACATTCATATGGCATACCATAGCAACAAATTTGTAAACTGATCAAATGTAGTGCCGTATTAACACACAAAATACATTATTTGTTTTGGCTATAATCAAGTAGTGTCTATAATATAAACTTTCTTATTTAAACTATCATGTCTAGTAATTCATGTTATAATATCTATTTATCTTGTTATTTTATTAATCTATTATCTATTGATCTACTGATCATATCTATTAATTATTAATATTAACAGCCACAGTAATCTCCGGGCCACAGATCACTACCACCGATTCGATATGTCTAATGGATGAACATCTCCATGAAGTAGCTGGTCCGGGATGGATGCAAGTAACAGGAGATTGGCCATCTTGATGTTCATTGAAAGAGACCTATGTTCAGCAGTGGACCAATAAGGGCTGATAATGATGATGATCTATTAATCCACCTAATTTTGAATAACCTTCTTCAGTCCCACCTACATATAATATAGCTATAAGTATAGAATAATTCTTACAGAATGCTCCTTTTGTCTTCCTATAGTGTTGTCTTCAAAATGTTCAGTCAGACCGTACACCTTCATAAGATTTGTTAATTTTCGTCGGAGCTCAGCTTCTTTAAGGCCTTCCTTATCCCCTCCCTCACTCTTAACTCTTTTATACAATATTTCTTCTTTATCATGTATCATAAGATCACTGAAAAGCGACTTTAACTTTGGTTCCGTTAAGCGCTAAAATATTGAAAATAAAACTTAGTGTAATGATCTGATTACTTTAGTAGCAAAAACTTGTGTTATATCAGTGTTTACTTGTTGGGCTTTAGTCCATAAAAGATTTAACTTGTTCATTCTAAACGGTTTCTGTAAGGTTCTAAAATTAACTTCCTCGGTTTTCTTCTCATTAGCCGTACGCGAATACTTGTTTTCGGCAATAGCACAGGCAGTAAGCGATATTATAGAGACACTTAAAATTAAGCGATAATACATGTTAGATAAGTATTTGTATATTGAGACTAAACTTAAATATATATTTTAATTAATTGAAGTTTATGACCTCAATCAATCAATCATAAAA
>JAFELO010000992.1:611468-631017 GCA_017140195.1 Eumaeus atala
GGGGGGAGGAGGCCGGCCTCCTCAGATAAGCCAAACATAAAACGAGCTCAATTATCCTTATCCATGACACCGCAACTTAAACGGCACCGTGCACACACCGTCCCACTAGCGTGGGGAGGGGGACCGTTTTCCCCCTTTCGGTCCCAATAATAATCACCATAGGGTAACGCTCACAATAAAATACCGGCTCATCTCCTCCCATCTGCGGGAAAAGACAGACCCCCTTCTGTCCCCCTATTGTCTCCATAAACCTGAAGACACAAAAGACTTTCGTAGTCATTCGAACGGCTGGACAAGCTCCGCCAATCAGTAATAGGTCCCTCCGACAAAAAAAAGTCCTGGGTTCAATCCCCAGGTCAGGCAACTATTATTAAATGTTTTCATATCATTTTGAGCGTACATTACATTGTCCAGGATTGGAATGTGCCCGAAGTGGCCATAGGCTTGCCACCTATGACACAGTACCTTGGCTATTCGTGGGTGTTCCAGTAACGAGTTGTGGATGTACTAGCACATCTCTGCCTACGCCTACCTCTTTGGAGATAACAGGTGTGAAGATACTTTTTCGAACATTGACTGGGTGGGCCTATGACAAGTGTATGATTAAAGCAAGTTCCATTACTATATTTCTATTGAACATGAGTTTGTATGTTCAATGTTCATCTGGCACCATGTATTTCATCCACCTCTAACAGTTATATTCACACTTAATGTCTTATCCACAACAGCAACATTGTGGTCAAATTTGAAACTTTTTTGCTTATTTTTGCATATTTTAATCATAATCCCCATTATATACTTTGATCTTCCTTCTATATCCCAAAATGAAAATTACAATGTATTTTACTTAGTATTATAATAAACACTGGGCTGTTGGATTTTTTTTCAATTATTCAAATTCTAAATATTTAATTTTTAGTTATGATGGGATATACTGACAGATAGCCTCACATATTATATATACTGTAAGTAATGATAGACGCTTAACATATACATACATACAGTATGCAACAAATAACTTCAAAAGACATGAAAGATGAAATACAGAGTACCTTCACAATGACTACCAAACTGATTGTCCTATGTAGTTTCGGACAATTTGTTCAAATTATAACATGGATTATACAGCTAGTTATTGAAAAAGTTGTTTTAAAATTATAACATGGATTATACAGTTAGTTATTGAAAAAGTTGTTTTAAAATCTACATCGATATTATCGTAAAGAACTAAAGGCAAAAATCATTCAAGGTTGTTGTATGTGTGGGAACATTTGCCATGCAGGAAACTTCTACAAATTTTAATTTACGATTATAACTTGTTTAACATGTTGTTGTGGATGAAATTTCAAGTTACATTTTTATACCATGTTCCACAACAGAGTTATCTCAAAATGTAATAATCTAAGTTTTTTAGGGCTCGAAGATAAGCCAAAACCTTAGCAAAGCTGAATCTATGGTCATCACCTATGGTCCACAACGTTGAAAACGGAGGACCACGCGCTATTCAAGAGCGCGGACCATAGATGCAAGAGCGCGGACCATAGTAGAAGATCTACTGCAAGACAAAAATGATCAGGCTCCTAAAGGAGAGATATAAAATCGATTTATAAAAATGAATTATTATCCCTTCCGCTACGGCATCCATGTCTAAGGAGACTAGCGAACTACGCAGAACATACCTATTATACCTAGTTCACAAATGTACTACGTGTAATCTACTCACAGTCGGGACAGCAGTCCACTAGGACCGACAGCTCAACGTGTTCTCCAACGCACGGGGTTGTAACGCCCCCAACTTCCCGACTTTAGAGTGTTATTAGAAAATGAAGTATACTAATGACGCTTGGTCCGACCCGAGACACGAACCCTGTGAGGTTGAACATACTCGCACATGATACTCCGGTCCCTTGCCTGCAGATCTGTTGTTTTTGTAATAAGGACTTGTAAGAGACGAGGTCAGTGCTCCGAAGTCCATTACACATCGGCAGACTATAAAGAGTCGATATTGATTTTATTTTAGTATGTGAGTACCCGACCCGAGTATTCGACCGATATCAAAGGTCGTCTTTGTTCAGTACTACAGTTGGTACGGTAGTTGAAGACAACAAAAAGTTGAATGGTCGCATTAGGGCCCAATTCTACTTATTGTTATTTTTCCCCTACTGATAAAAATCATAAGGGGAATTATTAATAACAGAATATACAATGTAGCGAGAGGTGTTGCCAGAGGTCTTTATGAGCAGTCATTTCGTGGATACTATTTTTTAATTTTCTTTCTTTTCTGATCTAGTAAGAGGTAGTGTCGACAAGCACCGCTGACGCACCGGACCGCGGCACGACGGCAACATAGCAATTAATGAGATGTCAATGAGCGTCGATACTTACCAAAACAATCCAATTGCTCGATTGCCCTCTTCTCCTCCTCTTCCTCGTGTCGTGTCCCTCACTGCTGAGGATTATGACCTCTACGAAAGATTTTGTGGACAATGCTGTGAAAATTTTCTCGGCCTTCGGCAGCGTGTACAGCATCAGCAATAGTGTCGTTTAGTGTAGCCCGGATCTGGTCGGCCCTGCGTTTAGCGCATTGGTTTGCCCTCTTATGCAAAAAAATGCAAATGTTTATGAAGCCCTTTTCGTCCCTCAAGTGCTGTGGACGTGTTGGTGTCATTATCATACACTAAATGATTGCGTTTACTATTTTACACTTCGTTAAAATAATTATTGACACTTAAATTTAAAAAACCCCACGGCGGATATCCTGGCTATCGTGAAGAGACAACACAGCGGCTATGTCAAATTTAATTTGGGTGTCATTTTGATACAATGGAGCCGAGCCTAGTTATGGTGAAAGTTAGCATTTTCGTGCGTGTTTACCGGGAAAAAAATCGCTTTTTATTTCTACCTAGGGCGAAAGCACGAACTTTCACCATTAATTGTAGAAAAAATAGTATAACATGTACAGCGGGAGTCGAGCAGGTACTGTCTGTCCACCTGCGCTTGCACATTGCCCTCGGCTCGGGTGCAAATCACGCAGCAGGAAATTGTCCTCCCTGGCCAGCTCACATCTCAAGGAATGAATCACTAGTTGCTAGCTCTTCGACGCTCGCCTCACTTCGCGTACTAGCTGTGTTGGGAATACCAAACTTCTTGGTGGGCCTGTTGAGTCTAAGTCCCGCACGCGACAATGCGCGTCCCGGAGGAAACGGCTTCATCAAACTCTTACACCTAGTCATGACCCTCTCCATGAGCCAAACGTTCAGGTTAGCGCCGAAGCCATTTTAGCTAGGGCGCGAGCTAGCTAAAATGGCGTCGGCGTTGCCTCAGACCTCTCGGCCCCTCTGGCCATGATAATAATAGCTAAATTAGCTGTTGCAAACATGAGTGTCGGGATACATCAGCGGGAGAGGGGGGGGGGGGGTTTGGTCGGTCCGTCTTACTACCCCAAACCTAGACCAGACGAGCACTCATAGATAGAGCCGATGAAGCTGTATTGGCTTCTCTTCGCTTCCACAATATAAGTTCAGGTCTGGAAAAAAATCTTAGTTTCCTTTTATAAACACTGGCTTACTTACAGAACATTACGGTATGATCACATAACAATACTTATTTAAATATGTAACACACAATCTCTTTATATAACAGCGGCCGGCGTGACGGATCTCCGGCCTGACCTGGGATTCCGTAGAAATAGCCTTTATATGCAGTATGATGGTCGAGTACAAAAGGGATTTAGCTGTTCCGTTGCCTTCTCAAATTGTTGATGTATTTATTATTAGCACATTCTTGTTAGGAACACCTGGTCCTTAAAGGCCTACAACGCGTCTGCAAGACTGCTCGTCTTGCAAATGACTACGGGTGGCCCTATTTCATAAACAAGGAACGCTGGTTGCCTTATAACACATTTGTAAGGTTCCATAGACGAATGACAATAAACGTATGTGTGTCACAGTTGTTGAAATCTGGGAGAAGATGGATTAAAATAAGAAGCGCTACAAAATGATGTAGTATGGAAAAATAGGTAACGTAAGCTAGCACTCTATACTCATTCCTCAGTTACATACTGAGGAATGAAAAATAGTATAATTATTCTTTGTGAGATATTCGCATCTAGAGTGTTAAGAGCGTGACGAACATTCAATATAATACAATATAAAATAAATAAAAAAACTTCAAACGTAAATTAACTTGAACAAAATCGATCTCGTGGTTTAAGAGACTTTGGAAAATTCCGGTAAAAAATTATTTGTTGCTACGGAACCCTTTATAGCTCGCGAGGATCACCTCCTGGCCAGCCGAAGCCCGTAGTCCATTTTTAATCAACCTGCAAAGACGGTCTAGACCTTTACAGCAATACACCTACAATTGCTACAGGAGGGCTCCGCATTTACATAACTTCGGCTTTTGTGCTATCACGCTCCGAGTTTTTATTTGTACCTTTACGCAATCATTATTTGAAAAACTTTAACGTAGAACTGTTTCTATGATCGTTTCTTAAACATTGGGCTTAACAGTGACTGTCTGGTCGCCTGCTATCCGGACGCTCGTATCAAATGTTGCGCGAGGGCTCGGGCACGTAGGACAACTTTTATTAACAAATATTTGATAGCCGATGAATGGAGCCATCGTTGATATTACGCACGCACCACTAATATCACTGTGTAACGAGATACAGTGGGCCAACCCGTTTGAAGTCACGCGAAATGCCGCTTTTGTGTAGGCATGTATCATTGCTTCAGGGTTGTCACAATATAGTAAAAGAGATTAATTTTAAAAAGTGAGTATTTGTAACAACTTTTATTATAAACAAACAAAAATTACTAATTAACTGATCAGTATAATTAAAGTTATCATAATTATTATTATTTATGACCTTTTATTACTATGCTTAGGATACCAAAATAAAATAAAAATTCACAGATATTGTTTGTTTTAAAATCTACAGATACGAAACTGAAAGATATTTTAGATATTTGGATTCACTAGTTATCAGCTTACGATTGTTGAATTTGAGAATATAGTAAATTCTAATAAGTACAAATAACTTTAATAAAAAATCTGACGGGAAGCAGGCGCATGGTTTATGTATTAAAATTAATGTTTTTAACTTTTGTTTTAATTGACTGCTAATACAGTTTCCAAAATAGGTCGGGGAAAGTGCCTGTAAAGTATTTCTTAAATTACTGTGTAAAGTACTGTCACTCTATAAAATCGTCTGGAGGAACTCTGAACCCACGGAATGCATCATGTTTTGTTCTATTCTAGTTTTTCGACGTATGTATTTTTTTAATTATACAAATACATATAACACATAATCATCCTGGGTTAAAAATCAACCTGGGCGGGATTTGAACCCGCGACCTCCGCTGTTCCTATCAGGGCATGTTACCACTACGCCAGCCGGTCGTCTAATGATGTGATGCGCGAAGAAATAAATAAACTAACAGACAAAATGCTAAAATCTATTATAATAGCCACCGCCCCGCACACCGCGCACGATTGCTCTGTCTAGGCGCCTCCGTTGGCTGACTGTATGATTCATAGGCTGTGGTAATATGCTGTTCATGCTTGTACGATGTTGCTGCTTACATACACATTTACAAAATTGATTTGATTTAAATTCTTTTTAACAAATTATAACGCGGATTAATGAAAGATGTAAGTATTCCTTTTCCGCTCACATGGGTATCACACACACTTGTAGTGAACAGTCCTGAGAAACGATGGGTATCTTATCGAGTTGTGTGCGGCTTGTGAGAGCCGCTCGAAGGCAACAGGTGCAGGAGGGCCACGCACCCGCTTATGTTGTGCTAATGTTTATGGACGTACTAAGTCACTTTCCATCAGGAGATTCATCACATTCGCTTGCCAAATACAATAAAATGGACGGCTGATTGATGTTGTGTATAACTAGTGTATGTGGCTAGCATTATTTACCGTTAGGCGAGCGAATGTTTACGAGAGTATTTTTTCTCTTGTAGCGGGATGCTGGTGAAAGTGAGAGGTACGGCACAGTCTCTCGGCGCACCGTTACCCCGCGGTTACTGGGTTACCTTATGGCTCACCTCGTCAACGCTCATTTGTGTGTGACTCGCATTTGTTTCTTTGAATGCGCGACAGAGACGGCGAGATGCCATTCTCTACAGTCTACTGCTAGCTCTGTCGAGTCGGCAATAAGGGTAATGGTAAATACATTAGTTTCTAGGGAACCCACATGTTTTTTTACTCCACCGCGACAGAATGGAGGTAATTTTTTTAACCGGATTAGGTATGTACGCATATATACGTGTATGTACATGTGGATTTCTATGTTCCCTCCTACAGCCCGAAAAACTACCCTCCTTCTGTGACAGTCAGGTCAAAATCTCAAAAGTTTTATGATACGAGGTCAACCGCAAGTACCACATAGGTTTTAGCTTTTATGCGATCTCATAGACAATATGCACATAAACGGCTGTACCTTTTGATGGCATTGATTTATTTAGAAATACCAATTTATCAGGGCGCAAACAGACGGATTTTTATAAAGATACAATGTTCATATTTTTTTTTTATTTATATAACCCAAAGGTAAATTATTTAAAACTGAAAGTAGGTTACCCATCCGGTCATTCATATTTTTTTTACTTGACCCTCACGTTTCAATGATAATGACAATCGGATAAGAATCGTTGGCGTATTTGCATATTAATTGTGTTTATGTGGATTTAACATGTGCAAGGTTGTGAGTAGAGGGTAATTGGCGTGGCTTATATTGAACATTACAAAACATTTATAATAAAGTTATTTTTTATACTTTAATTTCCTAGAGGTTTTGTTTGCTTTAATTTCGTAGAGGTTTTGTAGAGCGAAGGCAAGGACGTCGAAGGCGATGTATGGGTATGTCTTGTTGTTAGGGCTGACAAATAACAGCCGACAGTTCTCGGATAACAGGAATATATTATGCATCGCCCCGAGAAGTTACGTATTCCGTGGCCTGACTACGCAATGCAATTCTGCAAATACGTAAAACGAATAAGTAGGTCGACTCGATTTAAACACGTACTGAACAACGGTGGCGAGTTGTACTTATATTCAAAACGATTATTAGATTTGAATCGTGTTCGTACAGAGTGTAAAATGACTTCTACGAGTGGAGTTGTGGGCTCATCGTCTTTTTTCGTTTAGAAATGACTATTTTTTAATAAATTGATCTGGAACTTGCGACTTCTGAACATGCTTGCTACAGGCTGCTAATCCACGAGGCAGTCTAATTGTAGGATGCATGCGGTGAGGCGGCAAACTCTATATATGGACTTCAATTAATTGGTTATTACCTCTGCCAAAGCGGTGGTTGCGTTATACTCGTTGAATGTTTTTCCAAGCAAATACAATTTCCGATGCAGTAATTTCCGATCGTTGCTCTGTTGAAATTGGCCGCAACCGAGAAAGTGAGTTACGAGTTTTCCACTTCTATCTTATGTTCAAAGAGCAATTTTAATTTTGTGAAGTTTGAGAGAAAAATTTTTGAGTGAAGAGTTCACTCAAAAAGATTACTCACAAAAAATACACTTAAAAGGAAATTACGTTATAATTTATCATGAAGCTTCCTTTATTTGTACAATATATTTGACTACCTTCACCCCGCGGCTTAGGTTTAGTCGTAGCGTTATGGTACGAGTGTGTATTGAAAAGTATTCGACCAAACCAAGATAATAAACACACACTAAATCAATTATATCTTTTGTTTTCTTACATAATCACCATCAAGTTCGATGTACTTTTACCATCTCCCGCTTTTAAGCATTTGAAAAGAATAATTCTTCCTGAGAGTCAAAATATGCGTCTACTGCTGTTTTACCCTCGTCGTCTTTCGAAAACCTTTGACTTCCCAAGTGATATTTTAGGCTAGGGAACAGAAATAAGTCTGCCGATGCCAGATCAGGTGAATAAGGCGGATGCGTATTAGTTCAAAGCCACAATTGTGGATTTCAGCCATTGATTGCAGAGACGTGTGAACACGGCGCTCTTCAGATCAATAAATTCAAATCAGAGTTTATAATCTGACCCCTTTCAAGATAATCGCTCATAATCACACTTCGAGTCCCAGAATACTAAAGCCATTATCTTATTTGCAGACAAAAACGCCGTAGCCCTTTTAGAGGACGGTGAACCAGGTCTTCTCCTCTGTTTCGTTTGTTGCTTTGTTTCTGGTGTACAGTAATGAACCCATGTTTCGTCCATTGTAACAAACTGATTCAAAAAATCATCTGCATCATCTTCAAATAATTCCAAACACGCACGTGAGGTAGTCAATCGCGTCCTTTTTTGTTCAACTGAAAGTAGTTGCGGATTATGATGTTTTGAGTTCATTCATAAGACTAATCTCGGCTGTCTTTCTAATTTTTACTCTGCAGTCTCCCAGATTCAAATCGAGTACTTTTTTAATGTTTTCGTCAATAGTGGACGTTGATGGTCTGCCAGAGCGGGTTTCATATTTTACACTCTACCACGCTCGAATTCTGCTATCCATTTTTTGATGGATGAATAAGACAGAGCAGAATCTCCTAAAGTACTGACCATATCATCATGGAAGCCCCTGCTTATGGCGGTATTTAATGACGGCACGCTGCTTGGTTTGCTCCACTTGCAGAAACTATGTCCGATTGCTGTATTAAATAAATATAAAATCGCAACTAATTATCGCACACGTTTCGAACTTCACACAATTAACTAGTCTGAACTGAACTAAATAATGTGGGTATGTAAACAAACTCTTCAACTCTATATACAGATTAAAACATGTATATTTTCACTTTAAGTGTTCTGAACAATTCTAATATTATATACATTGTATCTATTTTGAGCTTGTTGTTTCTATTTTCTTTATTAACTATTTTATATTATGTTTATATTTTAGTTTCTGTTCCTTTCAAATATTATCAAAATAATTACAATATAACTTTTATTTAACTAGCCCGACCTTTCAGAAGCTTTACAGCAACCATGGTCAAGGGTGGACTGAGACATCAATATTTTAACAAAATAAATTAAAACAAAATAAACATTTAATTTATTTTTTAAATAAAGCTTGAATATCGCAACAAGTTTTTGGCGTACCAAACACGAAATTGTACAAATATATAGAGTCAATGAGAAAAGAGACGTGTGAAACAGCTAGCTACATATACAAATAAACTGTTACTTTCTACAACATACATCTTCATATATCATACTCAGATTGATTTGTGTACACAAAAAAACCGAAAGCTTCGCTTTAGCTTTTAGCACGAAAGTGGGGAAGTGGGTCACCCATGTTTAACATTAACGATTGCGGACTTTTACTTACTGAAATTTTTAATTTGTATAATGCCGTATCATTGCCGCCGCGGGTTCCGTGCCGTTGTAATTTTTGGCCCCTTAAGTAATATTATGCAGATTACTTGAACAATTTTCGTCAAGATTAATTGGATACGACTGGCTTAACGTGGAAACTTTTGATGGAAAGCTTCGAGGAGAGAGAGATGACACGCAATAGCAGCCCAAACTAAAGCTAGCAGGGCATGTTTTACCAATTTCATTTGTAAATGCTAAGTATTTGAGAATGTACTAAGAACAAATGCCAGATGACAAATTATACACTGAAACCTCCCTCAATTATATGAAATGAATAAACGATAAATAAACTGTTTGATAATCCGTTTAGTAGATTTAGATAAAATCAATCACATACAGACAGATTTTGGGGAGTCTGTTCTGTAATAAATATGGATATGAATGAGTTTAATATGATCCGTAGGAAGCTGAACATATTTCAGAAAGTAATGTACACGAGAAATGAGAGGCATTCGCATGTACAAGTGAGAAGCGACGCCACCGCGCCTTGCATCCGAGTACTGGAACAACACATCAATTATTAAGTAATCATGTAGTGCGTAGCCCATGAGACGTGTATAATATACGTGTTATTGACCTGTGACGATAATAAAGATGATTCGCGTCAAAACAATTTTACTTTTCGTACAAAACTTATTTGTCTGTTTCTTAAAAACTTATTATTAGTCTGTTCAAGTTAGCAGTTACCATCATAGTCAATATATTGTTTTGTTTTAATAAATTAATAATTTTATTAAATATTTAATATTATTATTAAATATTTTTTGTTCCAGGTAAGATTGCATTTTTTCTACATAATAAGGACACAAGACTATAGGGGGTTTGTATGTAGGTATGTCGGTCGCACTCGCAATGTTTGCTTAGATCCTGTAATATTTTCGTGTTGCTTGAATTAAAAAAAATTCATAACTTGTAAAAAATATACGTATCATATTTAAATCCTTATTCTTACCTAAACAACAAAAAAATTGCATTATATTTTTTTTATTAATTACAATATTTAATAATTTTACATTATCTACTAGTATACATATTATTATAAATGAAAGTGCCCTAAAATGAACTGAACGGATTTTTACTGAAAGATGCAAATCAAGATCTAAATTCGATCATAATTATGAAAAAAATAATTCGAGTTCAAACACAGCTTTACTGTAAAACTTACTTATAGGAGGGATATGACAAAACTAAATGTCCTACGTCATACAAATTGGCAATGGTGTATGACACAAGTTTTAACATTGTGTGCATACCGTAGGGTGGGGAACGTTTTGTTTAATTAAAATATTATGAATTAAATGCATATCACATAAAAATGTTGGCGTTCTGCACCTCTCCTACACACAAACTATATGTGTGCCAAATTTCATACCTCTCTGACGGCGCAATTTTCGTAAAAAGGCTCCAAAAATTTTTGCTTTACGTGTTAATATGAATAATATTTTACGCATGTCGTTTATTATGGAAATGTACTTTTCACGTATTGATCCGCGACTAGCCCGGTCACCAGCCGCCAGGGGCTCGTCGCTAGGCTATTTTGTACCTAATAAATTCCACATTACACACTAGGGGCCTGTTTAATTTGTATATAGATGGGTTTTATGTAGTAAACTATTATTTCAATAGTACCAATAAACCGATATGTGATGTTGACGATTCATTCATTCATTCGGTGACACGCTACAGGTCGGGGGTAGCGTTATCCGCGACTTTTAAACGAGATAATCGTAGCGCGACAGCTGCACGTGCCAACTCGCCCGTGTGCCAGGTGAGTTAGTGGCACTCGGCACTTCCCAGGCCGCCAAGGCCCCATCATCTTTTTTATGCGACTGCGAATGGATACGGTACATCGATCTATTTTAACCCATTCACTGCCACCAACGCACCTATGCGTTGAGTGACCTACTCACGTTTTTTTTTTGAATTCACTTGAAAGTGAGTTGAAATTTATTTAATTACTTGACATTATTCACATATTTAAATATTTTTAAATTTGAAAACACTAATGGTTTTCGTTTGGCGCTGTCAGTCTGATGTGACTACGAAAAAGCTGTTAGTGCCGAAAAGTTCTGTTTTGATTGCGGAATAACTTAATTTTTATTGAGTATTCATTACGTATTTGTTAATTGGACGATAAAGGTAAGTAACAACCTTAATTCTATCATTTTTTTCATTTGTTTTATCGTGTATTGCTATAATGAAATCAAGTCAACGCTTATGGTGCGTTCATTAGCATAGCAGTAAAAATATTTGTTGGATAGTTTCATGCAATAAATGCTTTCAGTAATAGTATATTTGCAATTTGTTTCATGTTAAACATGTAGTTTACTGATGTTATAATTATTACAAGTGGTGTATATTTTTTATTTACATTTAAAAGTACGCGAAAAATAAAATAACAGAGTAGTTGTTTTCAAGATTATTTAATGAATAGTTTTTTTTTTGTATACTGTAACTCGCCCGCGTTGATCCCTTTTAAGCAGGTAAAGCCGCGTGCATACAACATAGCCTAAGGCGATCTCGGATAATGTAGCTTTTTATGGTGAAAGAATTTTTGAATTTGGTTCAATAACTTCCTACGCTTGCCTCCCTATAATATAAGTGTAGATTACAGATAACGGAGCGGGGCACCTGGTAATAGGGTCACCAGCCTACTGCTATTAGTATGTAAGCATTTTTTTTACAGAATAAAACATCTTTCATACCATCCAGACCCGGAAATACAGATATCTATGTTTGTCACACAAATGCCTGCCCCCGCTGGCAATCGAACCCGAGCGTCGCAGATAGTCGTGCGGCACAGCATGTAATAACTGTTTATTTTTTCACATAATTGTTTATTTCCAATAATAAATATTGATTCATTTTTACTACTTGGTCATAACTTTACCCTTACTATCATTCACTCCCTACCTACAATCGTGACTTTGCACTAAAGATCAGTAACCTCTTTTCAGCTTCGGACGTAGTCTAACGATTTCGATAAAAAATACACGGGAACATAAATTCGATTTGACACTGATGTACCCACGAGCAGAACTCCATTACATAAATATTAATAAAATATAACTTAACACTTATTGCATAATACCATCTAATCGTCAACACAAACGGTATGTTGAGTGACACGTGAGGTTAAATGTTTATTACCAGTTTTTCAATGGGATTTTGTTGTTTATTGGGTTATATTAAATAATAAAACACAATATTATACGCCTTCGGTCGATGGAGTGAACGAGACGTCTTGTCACGCTCTCTCGCTCGCAGGCCATCCAAAACATTACTATCATTCGTAACGTTACTATGACGTCATTATTTTTCGTGCATGCAGCTAACGTTATGGATTTACAACTCGCTATCAAGCCAATAAACAAACAACGCTGTTGCTTAAAGTATCAAGAAAAACTAACCGCACGAAGCACTACAGTATAGCTGTCACTTCCTCACACACGCACTCCGACGGTTTCAAGTGGCCGAGAGGTACTACTACTACTACTTCCCCGGTCGTGTCGGCCCAAGTCATCTACAATGAGACATGGCACTACCTACACATACCCACTATGTAGCATGATTATATGGCAGTACGGACACGACCATCGTTTGAACATAGTTTCGTCTAAATTGGGCAGGCACAAATGATGCGCAAACAAGCAGTCGGAGTCTTTCGGTGACTACCGATATCGATAAATATGCGTACAACCAACTTGCTTTCCTTCAACCCACCATTACAACAGCTGCCTGACTGTTGACGGACGCGAGAACAAGAGGGTAACTCCAGGTTTATGACATGTGGATGCCTGACTTTTTTACGATACAGCAGGGGCACTACCTTTCAACGTCCTTGCCTCCGGCTCCAGTGTCCGGTATTAGATATAAAAGATCAAATATTTGAAAAAAATAATAATGACTATTACTCGTAGTTATGTGATTATTTTTACGGCCAAGATTTTAGAGGAAATTCTGAACCAGTTCCAAGGCTTGAGCGTAACGAAGAGGCAAGTCGCTTGCCAAATAGCACGCGGCTGGCACTGGGGTGTCGTTTATCGTGCGGACAACGGAACTGAACTGGAGAAAACAGTGACCGTGTCTCAGCTGGAGTGAATTTATGAGTACATCTATATTTTATTAGTCCATTTGTCGAGGAAGGTTGTATACGCTATGACTAGAAGGACCGAAGTTACGCGGCTAAAACCGCCTGGTGATGCCGGTATAATATATTTACGTAGTTGCTAAAATATATTAGGATTGATGTCTTAAGTTTACGCGAATGTTACTCGTTATAATAAAACTACGTTTACGGATTTTATAGCGGTTTATTTAATTACTCACATAGCCCGACGTTTCAGAAGCTTTACAGCAACTATGGTCACGGTTGGACTGGACTTTACTTATTAGGATTAATAAATAATTACTAACAAATCAAAATGACGACTGGCTGGCTCAGTTGGTAACGTGGCGGTTAGTCCGCGTGTTACGCCAGAGGTCGCGGGTTCGAATCGAAAAAATATTTCTGCAATAAAAATCTTAAATATATAAAATTTCTTAAACTTATAGAAAATTGTAAATATATTGTCCGTTGCCTAGTACCTGTAACACAAGTCCTTACGGTACTGAGCCCAGGACTAGGCTGACGTGGTGTGAATAGTCCATAGATGTTATTATTATAAATGGCATGCTTGGACCATGTTCTAATATCTTCTCATTCTAAACACGAAATGCACGTCTTAAAGCAAAACAAATACTTTTATCTTACTTGGGTCCAGTTCAGTCATCAACGTAGAAGATAAAGAGAGATGAGGAGATCAAAAAGTTCCATTACTTACAATGGTCTGGCCATTGATCAGACGAGCAATGGTCTGGAGCAGGTGCACAGAGAACAGGCATACAAACATTGACTTTTATTTATATCGATTAGCTCATGATAGTTGCAGACTACACGACTATTGCATGGCCTTACGAGCGGTGGAGTGGGGGTGACTTGACAAATGACGACGATAAAGATGTCACTAGCAAAATACGATAAGCTGTATCAGTGTATTCAAAATAAGATGTATTCTTAAAAGAATATCTACACGAATTATAAATCAGTCCCCAGAAGCTGTCTTTCTGTATATATGGTATCTTCACTGAATCTGCGGATTTTTTTTGTGTGGTTTTCACCCGTGTATAGAGCGATTCCCGAGGAAGGTTTTATTGTTATACTTTGTTAATCACGGGCGATGTCAGGGCGGATAGCTAGTAATATATTATAATTTAGTTACTGCTAAGTTTACAAACATTGTAAAATTATAATGCATTAAGAATAATAAATTTGTCAGAACTTGGCCGTCAAGCCTTTATAAGACGAGGCGGTGGACGCTCATTTTCGACTGACTATTCATCTGATAGTTAGATACTATTTAGGCAGTGAAATGTAATTTGTTAATGTTTTAGGAGTCCCACTTTTATCTGTAGATAGATGGGTGCGCCCGTGGCCTCGATACCACCACCACTCGAAACTGCCGTTAACATAGTGCCGTTAATGCGATGTAAAATCTCATTAATAACCTTGTTTCATAATACATTGTTCCATATCTGTGTCTGTGACGATGGCTGCTGCAGAGAGACAGTGTCCGTTGTTACTATAGTAGACTAGTATACTCCCCGACACGTCGCCCTGCCGTGACAATTTGTTGTAATGGAAACGTGTAATGTTCTTTGAGTCATCGGACTGTCAAACCCGCCAGCTAACTGCTAAATTAGATTTTCCAAGACATCTTCAATTGTTTACGTACAATTTTCCAAACATGTTACATACAAACCCTGGCCAAAACTTAAATTTATAGAAAAAACTTCTTAAATACCATACCGAATGCAGAAATAAAGTAATTATCAAATTCCATGAAGTAATTGTGAAGTTATGCACTTACATACATTTGTGGGGTTTCGTTTATATTTATATATGATAATTTATGTAAATTAATATTCAATTATCTATACATGTATATAGGTAATTAGAACTGTGTGAGATAAAGTATGTGCAAAGTGGAGGCTAAGTAAGTACGTACATACGTGGCGCGCGCCACGTCATCTCATCGATACGGCCTGTTGTCGCGGGGAAACCCACTTGAGACCTCCCACCTCACTTAACTCTAGTGTCGGCGTGGTCTGCAGACGCGTACCCTAGAAGAGGGTCGACTACCTTTTTTTTGTTGACACGGGGAAACGCATTTACGCGTCTTCGCCAGCCCTGGGTTGGGGCCAGTGGTGTGTGGGGCTCGCGGCATATTATAGTGCCGAATACCCAGGAAAACCACCGCGAGTGCCATCAGTGCCGCCTTTGGTGAGGTGCCCCGAAACAACAAATCATCAGGGCACCTCGACGTATAGTCTGCCCCCTAAGGGACCGACTTCGCCTCCATAGATAGGGTTGTTCCAGACTACAGGACAACCCCACCGACCTTGAGACAGTGCAATGGGGTGAGGTTCCCATCCTCGCCCCATGCCCCGTGCGCAAAAGCGCCTCCTGTTGCTCTTTGGTCCCCTCTTCTTATAAAAGAGGTACCGAGAGCGCTTTATCCTCTTGCTCTTTAGCCCCCTCTTTTTATAAGAAGGGTGCAAAGATCCCCTCGGTTCAATTGGTTTCGCTTGGGTTCACTCCAGCTACCAAGCCCCACCGCCACGACAAGGCTTGAACCATGGTGGTGAGGGTAGGCTACTTGTTAGAACCACCGCGAAGGGTATGGGCGGCATTTTAGCAAATATTATACATTCTTAAATTTAATAATTTAATTATAAAATTATATTTATTTTAATTTTTATTATAAAAGAAAAAAAAGAAGTTCTATATATACTAGCGATCCACCCCGGCTTCGTCCGGCCGGGTTGCTAGATTCTGAGAAAGTCGATCACATACAGACACAGCTTTTGGGGATTTTGTTTTATTCATATAAGAAGATATAATTATGTATTGACTGTGGTATAAAAATATAACTGAAATCACTTTTTATAATTATAAACGATGAAAATTACAGAATCGGCTATGGCTTCTATACGTGGACTATTTTTTGGGCTGACCGGCTGAATGAAATACATTTAAAAACTATTTTAAAAATGAAGTTTAGCGAAGAGCGACACCAAATGAAATGATAAACGTTGGATATGTTAAGAACTCCACTAGAACTTTTGTTGAACAAGAGAGCTCTTTGAAACGCCTTGCTCAGAAAATGTATTCATTAAAATCTAACAGCTCGATGCCTTCTCCGTATTTAGCGCTAACTTGGTCGAGTGAACCAGCTCGCTGAGACACCTCTAGCCGTTCCACACATAGGCTGGGTGCACATAGGTCACGACGCTGCGCCTCAAGACGTTGACGCCTGTCAACGCGCCCGCGCCGCTACGGCTAGATGAATAGTGCACTTTGTAGCATCTATGTTTGTATGACGTTATTGAAAGCCGATTCAGTGTCATCAGTATCAGGAACCAGGCATCATAAGTCCACTGTTATACACGTCTCAATGAAGCGAAGCCGCCGATCGTCAGCTAACATCTACCTTGGACTGGCTCAGTTTTTGTTACAGTAGCCAGTATTAACGATGTACATATTAATCCACACCTACCCGTGTATTGTGTATGTACTTGAAATTATTACATACGTCTGATATGTTGTGACGCGTGTACTAACGATGCTATTTCAATACCGGGCATGTCACCGCGCGCCGACCAGGAAGCGCACGCCGCCCGACATGGTTATTATAATCTATAAATCCGTCCGCAGTCTGCACACATTTGAGCTAGGTTAGCTGTATTTGCCTCCACAGCGCTTGCCTTTACTACTACCAATATGCACTAATAGACTACCAGGACAGTGATAGAAATCGATGTGGTCGAGTTACTCACCATTAACCATAGCAGTTTTTTATCATTTTGTTTATTAAATATGGTCAACCCGAGAATGAAATAAATTTAGGCTTCAAAAATATCGGGTATATCGCAAACAATATGTTTGTATTGAATTTAAAAAAAACGAAAGAAAAATAATAACGATGAATAACAAGGAGCCGAAAGACTAGTTTCTTTTTGTATTACCAAATTATTCCGCCTTATTTATTGTTGTATTTACGGGTTTATGATTTACGTAATTCGACCCATTACTTGTAGTTATTAGGTTGGACTCGTAGTGCAGGTATGCGTCATAATGACGTATATATCTGTATGCACGTGTATACTTAGCATTATTTCTATCGCTTTATATAGCAATCGCGCATATCCCCGATGTGTACTTGACCCATTTCAGACCACTTGGCGCCTTTTAAAGGTGTTACGTTGAGTGCTCTCAATGGCCGTGTTCCATAAGATACAAAAGGAATCTCTTTGTGGGATCCGCCTTTTTATCGAGCGACGTTTATACCATGCTAGAGAACCGTGAATGTCGCGTAAATAAAGTGGTCCGGATGTGAAAGAAACAGGGAAATTGTACGACAGCCGGCCCACTCCCCCGGCTCTGCGGTAGAGGCCTACCGTACCGTCTAGGTAGGAGGACCGTGGGCAAGCGCAATGGGAATATGTTCCCAACCTGACCCTGCCTGTGTTAGTCGACGTTGTAGTCCCTAGCTATCTCGAACGCATCCGACCAATCTCAGAGGTATTATGCTTTGTTCGACCTGACATTGAAAGTTAGACATCATCACTGGTTATTACCGTGTTTATAATGGAAAGGGGATAAAGGTCGGAGTTCACAAATAACCTTCATCCTTGAACCGATAAACTATAAGAAAAAAAATTTGGATCGTGCTAAAACCGTTTGCCTCACTGTCGCGTATTGGCCTCGATTAATATAACCGTATGCACCTGTGATAAATGTTCGCATTCCTTGCAATGCTCTGCTCGTATCGAACATGCCGCGCCGAGAGACAATGTCGCGCTCCCACTTTACTTTGTGTCGTTCGCACCTGAGTGTCGAGGGTATATTGTGTCCTGTGAAGCGTACGCCATGAAGTACTCAGCAAGTAGTTCCGTGAGAGGGCGGTACCTACCACGCGCTCACGACACCGGCGTCAAGTGATGACTGTGCTCTCGCGTTTTGTGGGGCCTGTAAGAGATCGAAACCAAACAAGGTGACATTATCTGAATAACCTCTGGTAGCTCACATGTTTATGGATGCCCGGTAGCCTTCAAAAGACTGCTGATTTGGGGAAGTTCCTTAATTACGCGAGGTATATTTAGCAATTTTTCGACCCCCCTTGGTGCGTTAAAATGTGACATCCAGCTTAACGCCCCCCCTACTCTAAAACCTCGCATGTAATTTGCACAATTTTTTAACGTCAACTTTTAGTTGTACCCTGTGCTTCACTCTACATTTTGGTTGGAAGTTGTTCAAAAGTTGAGAGAATGCTTTGTCAAAAAAGAAATATTAGAACTAGTAAAAGATTACTTATCCTCTAAAAAAATGTGAGGAAATAAAAGAATTGTAGGAATAAATATTATGTTATCTTATTTTTGACAGAGGTAGTGCGTGCTGTATTTCAGGGGAATTGGGCCGGGAGGTACCTCTCGCTCACTTGATACCGCCTTAAAGGAACATCTACGGTATCGCATTTCGTGCGGTTTGTGAGTAGCCGGAGGCCCATTGGGGGGGGGGGTGTGAAAAGGAGAGCAACGCATCCCCGTTTGTCCCCCCGTTGTCACGTGTCACAGAACTCAAAGCAAACTATGGATTGGTTCCCATTGGGACCCATCTGTACGTATAATTCTTATTAACGTAATCGGTACTGGCTATCCAGAAGTTTAAAACTAATAGCGTAATGGCTCGACGTATGGTCCTGGGCCCGTGAGAGTCGAAGGTAACGCGTCGGTGCTTACGAGTATGTTACAAATTGTGGCCCACACGATTATATGTACTCTGCAACGTTTGTGGTGCCATTTTTTTTCAATTTTGTTCTTGGGCTTTGCCTAGACCCCCCTCTCCCAGCGTGAACCTGATAAAAGTAGTCTCGCCTCCAAAAAAATGCCAATAAAAGAATTATCATTTCTTAGGATTTTTGTTTTTACGGGATTCCCACTGGATAAAGACTGTGACTGAGGATTTTAGAACTGAAGTGCTGAATCGCGGAGAAACACTACTGCTTACTAAATAAGATGCCGTCTGCTCTGGTACATGTATGGCGCAGTCGATATTTGTTTACAAACACTACTGCTT